>JAMPIT010000408.1:0-58956 GCA_026261815.1 Monarcha castaneiventris obscurior
GGGGGAAATTGGGGATCCCAGGGGGGAATTTGGGGGGTCCTGGGGGGAATTTGGGGGTCCTGGGCAGTCCTGGGGGGGAAATTGGGGATCCCAGGAGGGATTTGGGGGGTCCCGAGGGATTTGAGGGGCCCCAGGAGGCTTTGGGGGGGTCTCAGGGGGTCCTGGGGGGATTTGGGGGGTCCCAGGGGGGATTTGGGGGGAATTTGGGGGTCCTGGGGGGGGTTTGGGGGATCCCAGGAGATTTTGGGGGGGTTTTGGGGGTCCCAGGGGGATTTGGGGGGTCCCAGGGGATTTTGGGTGAGTTTTGGGGGATTTTGGGGCCTGGGGGGTCCCAGGGGGGAATTTTGGGGGGATCCAGAGGGTTCCAGGGGGGTTTTGGGGGTCCCGGGGGATTTGGGGGGTTCCAAGGGGGAATTTGGGGTCCCAGGGGGTTTGGGGGTCCCCAAGGGGAAAATTTGGGGTCCCAGGGGGATTTGGAGGGGTCCCATGGGGAATTTTGGGGGGTTCTGGGGGGATTTGGGGGTTTTGGGATCCCAGGGGGGATTTTGGGGGGTCTCAGGGGGGATTTTGGGGTCCCAGGGGGGATTTTGGGGTCCCGCCCCAAGCGGTTTTGGGGGTTTTTGGGATCCCAGGGGGGTTTTTGGGGTGTCTCAGGGGGGTTTTTGGGGTCCCAGGGGGGTTTTTGGGGTCCCTGATGGGGTCCCATTGGGGGATTTTGGGGGTTTTTGGGGTCCCAGGGGGGATTTTGGGGGGGTCCCAGGGGGGTTTTTGGGGTCCCAGCTGTTTGGGGTCCCAGGTGGATTTTAGGGGGTCCCATGGGGTATTTTGGGGTTTTTGGGGTCCCTGGGATTTGGGGGGTCCCGGGGGGATTTTGGAGGGTCCCATGGGGGTTTTGGGGTCCGAGCCCCCCTGGAGCCCGTTTTGGGGGATTTTGGGGGTTTTTGGGATCCCAGGGGGGATTTTGGGGGGGTCTCAAGGGGGTTTTTGGGGTCCCAGGGGGGATTTTGGGGGGTCCCCAAGGGGGGTTTTTGGGGTCCTGGGGGGTTTTTGGGGTCCCCAAGGGGGGTTTTTGGGGTCCTGGGGGGTTTTTGGGGTCCCCAAGGGGGGTTTTTGGGGTCCCAGCCCCCCCCGAACCCCCGTTTTTGGGGTCGCAGCCACGCCGCCGCCGCTGCCCCCCCGGTACAGCCCCCGCTACGTGGAGGCCGCGTGGTACCGATGGTGGGAGGGGGCGGGGGTCTTCAGCCCCCCCGAGCAGGTGAGGAGGGGGCTCAAAACACCCGGGGGGGCCCAAAAAATCTGGGGGGGCTAAAAAATGGCCTGGGGTGGTCCAAAAAACGACTGGGGGGTGGTCCAAAAATGATCTGGGGGGGGCTTAAAAAGTAGCTGGGGGGATCTAAAAAGCATCTGGGGAGCCAAAAAAAATCTTGGGGGTCCTAAAAAATATCTGGGGGGGCTCAAAAATATCTGGGGGGGCTCAAAAATGACTTGGAGGGGCCTAAAAAGCACCTGGGGGGTCCAAAAAATACCTGGGGGGTCCCAGAAATGACTTGGGGGGGCTCAAAAATGACTTGGGGAGACCTGAAAAGCATCTGGGGGGGTGAGTCCCAAAAATACCTGGGGGGGCTCAAAAATGACCTGGGGAGGGCTAGAAATGACTTGGGGGGGGCTAAAAAGTACCTGGGGGGGTCCAAAAAATACCTAAGGGGGCTCAAAAAATACCTGGGGGGGCCTAAAACATGAGATGGGGGGCTAAAAAAGTGCCTGGGGGGGCCCAAAAATGACCTGGGGAGGGCTAAAAAAATACTTGGGGGGTCCAAAAAATACTCTGGGGATCCCAAAAATCATCTGGGGGTGCCAAAAAACACTGGGGGGGGGTCCCAAAAATCACCTGGGGGGGGTCTAAAGACATCTGAGGGACCCCAAAAATCTTCTGGGGGGGCGCCAAAATCACTTGGGAAGCCAAAAAAAATCCCTAAAAGGACCCCAAAAATCACCCAAGGGATCCCAAAAAACACCTGGAGGTCCCCAAAAATCACCCGGGAGACCCCAAAAAGCACCTGGCCCAAAACACCCAAAAACACCCAAAACACCAACCCCAAAAACCCCCCCAAAACACAACCCAAAAAAAACCCCAAAAACCCCAAAAAACCCCAAAACCCCAAAAAAACCCAACCCCCAAAAACACCCAACCCCAAAACCCCCGGGGGGGGGCAAACCCCTTTTTTTTTTGCCCCCACATGCCCCGTGGGGGGCCCCGGTGCTGAGTTTGGTGCTGCCCCCCCCCAACGTCACGGGCAGCCTTCACCTGGGGCACGCGCTGACGGTCACTGTGCAGGACGTGCTGGTGCGATGGTCAGCGGGGGGTTTGGGGGGGTTTGGGGGTCTGGGGGGGTCTGGGAGGGGAATTGGGGGGATTTTGGGGCATTTTGAGGGGATTTGAGGGCATTTTTGGGGGCGGTTTGAGGGGATTTTGGGGGGCTTTTGGGGAGGTTTCGAGGGGGTTTGGGGGCGATTTGCAGGGAATTTGGGGAGATTTTGAGGGGGTTTGGGGTCATTTTAGGGGCTCTGGAGGTGTTTTGGGGGGTCTTAGGGGTCTGGAGGGGATTTGGGGGGGTCTGGGGGCGATTTGAGGCCATTTTGGGGCATTGAGGGTGTATTTTTAGGGGGTTTTGGGGCGATTTGGGGGCATTTCGTGGGGATTTGAGAGCATTTTCAGGAGATCTGAGAGATTTTGAGGATGGTCTTGAGAGGTTTGGGGGGTCTGAGGGGGTCTGGGAGCGATTTGGGGGGATTTTGGGCATTTTGGGGGCAATTGAGGGGATTTTCACTTGAGGGGGGGGGGGAAATTTTTTTGAGGGGTTGGGGGCATTTTGGGGGGCACGCCCTGCGTTCACTGTAGGAGGACGTGCTGGTGCGATGGTAGGGGGGGTTTTGGGGGGGGTTTGGGGGGAATTTGGCTGAGGGGTTCTGGAGGGGAATTGATGGGATTTTGGGCATTTTGGGGGGATTTTGGGGCATTTTCGGGTGATTTGAGGGCGTTTTTGGGGGGATTTTGAGAGGGTTTTGGGGAGGTTTCAAGGGGATTTGGGGGCATTTTGGAGGCGATTTTGAGGGGATTTGGGAGGATTTGAGGGCATTTTGGGGGGGTCTGGGGGGATTTGGGGGGATTTTGGGGCATTTTGGGGTGATTTGAGGGCGTTTTTGGGGGGATTTTGAGAGGGTTTTGGGGAGGTTTCAAGGGGATTTGGGGGGATTTTGAGGAGACTTTGAAGGGGTTTGGGGTCATTTTAGGGGATCTGGGGGCATTTTGGGGGGTCTTGAGGAGATTTGGGGGGGTCTGGGGGCGATTTGAGGGGATTTGGGGGGGTCTTGAGGGATTTTGGGGGGGATTTTGAGGGGTTTTCGGGGGCATTTTGGGGGCACGCCCTGTCGGTCACTGTGCAGGACGTGCTGGTGCGATGGTCAGCGGGGGGTTTGGGGGGGATTTGGGGGAATTTGGGGGTCTGGGGAGGATTTGGGGGGTCTGGGGGGGTCTGGGAGGTGATTTGAGGGGGTTTTGGGGCGATTTGAGGGTATTTTTGGGGGCGATTTGGGGGGATTTTGAGGGGGTTTGGGGGCACGCCCTGTCGGTCACTGTGCAGGACGTGCTGGTGCGATGGTCAGCGGGGGGTTTGGGGGCGATTTGGGGGGGTTTGAGGGGTCTGGGGGGGTTTTGGGGGGTTTGGGGGGGTCTGGGAGGGGATTTGGGGGGATTTTGGGGCGATTTGAGGGGATTTTGTTGGGGTTCTGGGGGGGTTTTGTGGCGATTTTTGGGGGATTTAGCGGCATTTTGGAGGGGTGTGGGAGCGATTTGAGGGCATTTCAGGGGGGCTTGCAAGGGGTGTGGAGGCATTTTGGGGGTGTTTGGGGGGTCTTGAGGGGGTCTGGAGGGGATTTGGGGGGGTCTGGGGGTGATTTGAGGGGATTTTGGGGGGGTTTGGGGGCATTTTGGGGGGATTTTGGGGTGGTTTTGGGGGTTATTTTGGGGGCATTTTGGGGGTTATTTTGGGGGGTTTTGGGGGTGATTTGGGGGGTTTTGGGGGTTTTTGGGGTTATTTGGGTGGTTTTGGGGTTATTGTGGGGTTGTCGGGGGTTATTTTAGGGTTATTTTGGGTGATTTTGGGGTGATTTTGGGGGTTTTTGGGCACAGGAGGAGGATGCAGGGCTGGAACGTTCTGTGGGTTCCGGGCACCGACCACGCCGGCATCGCCACCCAGGTGTGTCCTAAATGCCCCAAAATGGCCCCAAAATGGCCCCAAAAATCCCAAAATGTCCCTGAATGACCCCAAAATGTCCCAAAACGTCCCAAAATGTGCCTAAATGTCATGAAATGACCCCAAAATGTCCCAAAACGTCCCAAAATATCTCCAAAATGTCCCTGAAATGTCCCCAAAACGTCAGCAAGAGTCCCCAAAATGTCCCGAAATGTCCCCAAAATGTCCTCAAAATGTCCCCAAATGTCCCAAAATGTCCCAAAATGACCCCAAAACGTCCCCAGGCCGTGGTGGAGCGCTGGCTGTGGCAGCACCAGGGGCTGTCCCCAAATATCCCCAAAATGGCTCCAAACGTCCCTAAAACGCCCCTAAAATGGCCCCAAAATGTTCTCAAAATGCCCCCAAATATCTTGAAATGACCCTAAAAATCCAAAAGAGTCCCAAAATGTCCCCTAAGTGTCCTTGAAGTGTCCCAAATATTCGTAAGTTGTTCTTAAAATGTCCTTAAAATGCCCCTAAAACGCCCTCAAAATGCCCCCAAATGCCCCCAAAAAGCCCCTAAAAATCCAAAAAAAGCCCCAAAAAGTCCCAAATTGCCCCCAAACCGTGCCCCCAGGCCGTGGTGGAGCGCTGGCTGTGGCAGCAGCGGGGGCTGCGCCGGCAGGAGCTGAGCAGGGCCGAGTTCCTCAGGGAGGTTTGGAGCTGGAAGGAGCGGTGAGAGCAGATTTTGGGGCAAATTTTGGGGCGTTTTGGGAAATTTTGGGAAATCTTGGGGCACGCGGGGAGGTTTGGGGCATTTTTGGGGCATTTTGGGGACGTTTTGAGGATGTTTTGGGGGCATTTTGGGGGCATTGTGGAAAATTGTAGGGACATTTTGGGGTGTTTTGGGCTATTTTGGGGCATTTGGGAAGGTTTGGGGACATTTGGGGGACTTTTGGGGACATTTTGGGGCGTTTTGGGACACTTTGGGGACATGTGGGGATATTTTGATGACATTTGGGGATATTTTGGCGACATTTGGGGCCATTTGACGACATTTAGGGCCATTTTGGGACATTTTGGGATACTTGGGGACATTTTGGGGCCATTTGGAGTCATTCAGGGACATTTTGGGGATGTTTTAGGACATTCTGGGGGCATTTTGGGGACATTTTTGCCTTTTGGGGATATTCTGGGGACATTTTGGGCCATTTGGGGCCATTTTGAGCCATTCTGGGGACATTTTGGGGACATTTTGGGACATTCTGGCACTATTTTGTGTCATTTTGGGGACATTTTGGGGCTTTTTAGGGACGTTTTGTGCCGTTTTGGGGCATTTTTTAGGCATCTTGGGCCATTTCGGGGTGGTTTTGGGCTATTTTGGGCCATTTTGGGGCGGTTTCGGGCTATTTTGGGGTGGTTTCGGGCTATTTTGGGGCGTTTTTGGGCCATTTTGGGGTGTTTTGGGGATATTTTGGGGGTCTCACCACCCTTTTTTCCCGTTCCAGGCACGGGGATGAGATCCTGGAGCAGCTCCGGGCGCTCGGGGCCTCGCTGGACTGGAGCCGCTGCACCTTCACCATGGACCCCGTGAGCGGCCCCAAAATGGCCCCAAATGGGCCCAAAATGGCCCCAAATGGCCCCAAAATGACCCCAAATGGGCCCAAAATGGCCCCGAATGACCCCAAATGGCCCCAAAATGGCGCCAAATGGGCCCAAAATGGCCCTGAATGTGCCCAAATGGCCCCAAATGGGCCCAAAATATCCGAAAATGTCACCAAATGGCCCCAAAATGACCCCAAATGGGCCTAAAATGGCCCTGAATGTGCCCAAATGGCCCCAAAATGGCCCCAAAATGGTCCTAAATAGGCCCAAAATGGCCTTAAATGTCACCAAACTGTGGCCAAATGTCGCTAAATGTCCCCAAAATGGCCCCAAATGTCTTGAGTGTCCCCAAATCTCCCCAAAACCTCCCCAAATGTCCCCAAACCATCCCTAAATGTCCCTCAATGTCCTTAAATGTCCTTAAATATCCCCAAAATCTTCCCAAATCTCCCCAAATCTCCCCAAATCCTCCCAAATTCTCCCCAAATCTCCTCAAAACCTTCCCAAACCTCCCCAAACCTCCCCAAAACCTCCCCAAAATCCCCCCAAAACCTCCTCAAATCCCCCCCAAATCCTTCCCAAACCTCCCAAAACCTCCCCAAATCTCTCCAAATCTCCCCAAACCCCCCAAAACCTCCCCAAATCCCCCCAAATCTCCCCAAAACCTCTCCAAAACCTCCCCAAATCCCCCCAAAACCTCCCCAAACCTCCCCAAAATCTCCCCAAAACCCCCCAAAATCTCCCCAAATCCCCCCAAAACCTCCTCAAAACTCTCCAAATCCCCCCAAAATGTCCCCAAAACCTCCCCAAACCTCCCAAAACCTCCCCAAATCCCTCCAAACCTCCCCAGAATCCCCCAAAACCTCCCCAAATCCCCCCAAAATCTCCTGAAATCCCCCCAAAACCCCCCCAAATCTCCCCAAACCATCCCCAAAAGTCCCTCAATTCCCCAAATCTCCCCAAATCACCCCAAAAACCTCCCCAAATCTCTCCAAATCTCCCCAAAACCTCCCCAAACCTCCCAAAATCTCCTGAAATCCCCCCAAAATCCCCCCCCAGGGCTTCTCCCGGGCCGTGGCCGAGGCCTTCGTGCGCCTGTTCCGGGCGGGGCTGATCCAGAGGGACCAGAGGGTGGTGACCTGGAGCTGCGCCCTGCGCTCGGCCATCGCCGACGTCGAGGTGCCCAAAATGCCCCAAAATGGCCCCAAATATCCCCAAAATGTCCCTGGGTGTCCCCAGAGAGCTGTGACCCCCCCAGTGACCCCCCACGGTCACCCAGAGCTGCGCCCTGCGCTCGGCCATCGCTGACGTCGAGGTGCCCAAAATGCCCCAAAATGTCCCAAAATCTCCCCAAAATATCCCCAAAATATCCCCAAAATATCCCCAAAATATCCCCTGGATGTCACTGAGTGTCCCCAGGGTGTCCCCAAGGGTGTACCCCCCCACGTCACCTGGAGCTGCTCCCTGCGCCGGCAATTCGACTTCAGTGCCCAAAATGGCCGAAAAATGTCCCAAAATGTCCTTTGGGTGGCCCCAAAATGGCCCCAAATGACCCCAAAATGTCCCAGGGTGTCCCCAAGGGGCTGTGACCCCCCAGTGACCCCCCATGGTCACCCAGAGCTGCGCCCTGCGCTCGGCCATCGCCGACGTCGAGGTGCCCAAAATGCTCCAAAATGTCCTTTGGGTGACCCCAAATGTCCCAGAATGGCCCCAAAGGTCCCTTGGGTGTCCCTGGATGTCCCTGGGTGTCCCAAATGTCCCCAAAAGTCCCCAAAATGTCCTCAAATGCCCCAAAATGGCCCCAAATGGCCCAAAATCTCCCCAAAATACCCCAAAATGTCCCTGGGTGTCCCCAAGGGGCTGTGACCCCCCCATGGTTACCCAGAGCTGCGCCCTGCGCTCGGCCATCGCCGACGTCGAGGTGCCCAAAATGCCCCAAAATATCCCCAAATATCCCCAAAATATCCCCTGGGTGTCACTGAGGGTCCCCTGGGTGTCCCCAAGGGGCTCTGACTCCCTGTGGTCACCCAGAGCTGCGCCCTGCGCTCGGCGATTGCTGACTTCGAGGTGCCTAAAATGCCCCAAAATGGCCCCAAAATGTGCCAAAATGTCCTTTGGATGGCCCCAAAATGGCCCCAGATGGCCCCAAAATGTGCCCTGGCTGTCCCTTGGGTGTCTCTGGGTGTCCTTCGGTGTCCCAAATGTCACCAAATGTCACCAAATGTCCCCAAAATGTCTTCAAATGGCCCCAAAATGTCCTTTGGGTGGCCCAAAATGTCCCAAAATGTCCCAAATGTCCCCAAAAGTCCCCAAAATGTCCCCAAAATGTCCTCAAAATGTGCCCTGGGTGTCCCTAAATGTCCCTGGGTGTCCTTGAGGGTCCCTTAGGTGTCCCAAAGGGGCTCTGGGTGTCCTAAGGGTCCCCAGATGGCCCCAGAATGTCCCCAAATGGCCCCAAAACGTCTTCAAATGCCCCAAAATGGCCCCAAATTGTCCCCAATGTCTCCAAAATGTGCTCTGGGTGTCCCTTGGGTGTCCCTAAATGTCCCCAAATGTCCCCAAAATGGCCCCAAATGGCGCCAAAATGTGCCTTGGGTGTCCCTTGGGTGTCTCTGGTTGTCCCGAATGGCCCCAAAATGGCCTCAAATGTCCCCAAAATGCCCCTGGGTGTCCCTGAGTGTCCCCTGGGTGTCCCCAAGAGTCCCCAAATGTCCCCAAAATGTGCCCTGGGTGTCCCTTGGATGTCCCCAGATATCCCCTGGGTGCCCCCCACCCCCTGACCCCCACCCCTGGGTGCCCCCTGGGTGCCCCCCACCCCCTGACCCCCACCCCTGGGTGCCCCCCAGGTGGAGCCCCGGGTGCTCTCGGGCCCCACGGCGCTGAGGGTCCCCGGCTGCCCCCAGCCCGTCACCTTCGGCCTCCTCGTCACCTTCGCCTACCCCGTGGAGGGGGACGACGGTGGGTGACCCCCGGGGGGCACCCCTGGGTGGGTGTGGGGGAACCTGGGGGGGTTTGGGGGCACCCCTGGGTGGGATTTGGGGAGGGGGATGATGGTGGGTGACCCCCGGGGGCACCCTTGGGTGGGATTTGGGGGCTGTGGGGGCACCCAGGGGGGGTTTGGGGGCATCTGGGGGGGTTTGGGGGGCACCTGAGGGGGGATTTGGGGGCACCTGGGGGGGGTTTGGGGGGGGGTCCTGGGCTTGTGGTGTCCCCTGAGTGACCCTTGGGTGCCCCCAATGCCCCTGAGTGACCCCTGAGTGACCCCTCAGTGTCCTTGAGTGACCCTTGGGTGCTCCTAAGTGACCCCTGAGTGACCCTTGGGTGCCCCTGATGCCCCTTAGTGACCCCTGAGTGTCCCGAGTGACCCCTGGGTGCCCCCAATATCCCTGAGTGACCCCTGGCTGACCCCTGAGTGACCCCTGGGTGCCCCCAATGCCCCTGAGTGCCCTGAGTGACCCCTGGCTGACCCCTGAGTGACCCCTGGCTGACCCCTGGCTGACCCCTGGCTGACCCCAGGCCTGCAGTTGCCCGTGGCCACCACCAGGCCCGAGACCATTTTTGGGGACGTGGCCGTGGCCGTGCACCCCCAGGACCCCCGCTACCTGGTGAGGGGGCGTGGCCTCGCCCGGAGGGGGCGTGGCCTCGCTGGGTGTGGTCGGGGGAAAGGGGCGGGGCCTCCCTGGGTGTGGTGGCGAAGGGGCGGGGCCTGGGAAGGTGGAAAAAAGGGGGGAAAACGCCCCAAAATTTGGGGGTGGGTGGGGCCTTGTGGGCGTGGCTTCCATGCAGGTCAGCCATTGGCTGTGCTGCTTAGCCCCGCCCCCTTTTGTAATGTCCATATAAGGGAAAGGGGGCGTGGCTTCGTGCCCATATAATGGGAAAGGGGAGGGGCTTGGTGTCTATATAATGGCAAGGGGCGTGGCTTACCAAATGGGCGTGGCCTCACTGCCTTGATTAGCTCTGTGGGCGTGGCTCTACCTGAGCCCATCAGGGATTGGTTGAGAGTGGTTCCACCCCCAAAGGGGCGGGGCTTAGTGTCCATATAACGGAAAGGGGCGTGGCTTAGTGTGCATGTAGGGAAAGGGGCGTGGTTTGTCAAATGGGCGTGGCCTCCCTGCCTTGATTACCTCAGTGGGCGTGGCCAAGAGCTGGGCGTGTCCCTAAAAGCTCATTAGGGATTGGTTAGGAGCAGCCCCACCCCCCAAAAAAGGGGGCGTGGCTTCTCTTAAAGGGGCGGTGCACACTGGGCGTGGTCAGGGCGTGGCCGGGGGGCGTGGCCAGGCCTGACCCCGCCCCCCCCAGCACCTCCATGGCCGCCGGCTGCGGCACCCCTTCAGTGGGGCCCTGCTGCCCGTGGTCACCGACCCCGGCGTGAGCCCCGAACTGGGCACTGGTGAGGCACTGGGAGGGACTGGGAGCCACTGGGAGCCACTGGGAGCCACTGGGAGGGACTGGGAGGCACTGGGAGGGACTGGGAGAGACCGGGACGGACTGGGAGGCACTGGGAATGGACTGGGAATGGAGTAGGAGGGACTGGGAGGGGATTGGGGGGCACTGGGAGGGACTGGAGGGGATTGGGAGGGACTGGGAATGGACTGGGATGGAGTAGGAGGAACTGGGAGGGAACTAGGGAGGACTGGGAGGGACTGGGAAGGACTGGGAACGGAGTAGGGGGGATTGGGAGGGGACTGGGGGGTGCTGGGAGGGACTGGGAGGGACTGGGAGGGACTGGGAATGGAGTGGGAGGGACTGGGAGGGGATTGGGGGGAACTGGGAGGGGACTGGAGGGGACTGGGAGGGACTGGGAAGGACTGGGAATGGACTGGGAGGGACTGGGACACACTGGGAGAGGACTGGGAGGGACTGGGAAACTGGGAGGGACTGGGAGGACTGGGCAAACTGGGAGGGACTGGGAGACCCTGACGTGACGACCTTTGACCCTAAATGACCCCTGACCTTAGGGTGACCCTGACTGAATGACCCCTGACTGACCCTGACTGACCCTGAGTGACCCCTGAGTGACCTGAATGACCCTGACTGACCCCTGAGGACCCATGACCCTTGAGTGCCCCTGACTGACCCTAAATGACCCCTGGCTGACCCTAAAAGACCCTGACTGCCCCTGACTGCCCCTGACTGACCCCAAATGCCCCCCAGCTGCCCCCTGACTGACCCTAAATGAGCCTGACTGACCCCAAATGGCCCCTGACTGACCCCAAATGACCCCTGGCTGACCCCAAATGACCCCTGACTGACCCTAAATGACCCCTGGCTGCCCCCTGACCCTAAATGACCCCTGACTGACCCTAAATGACCCCTGACTGACCCCAAATGACCCTGACTGACCCTAAATGACCCCTGGCTGACCCTAAATGACCCCTGAATGACCTTAGGGTGACCCTGACTGACCCTAAATGACCCCTGGCTGACCCCAAATGGCCCCTGACTGACCCCGAATGACCCCTGACTGACCCTAAATGACCCTGACTGACCCCAAATGGCCCCTGACTGACCCCAAATGGCCCCTGACTGACCCCGAATGACCCTGACTGACCCCAAATGGCCCCTGACTGACCCCAAATGACCCCTGGCTGACCCTAAATGCCCCCTGAGCCCATGCCACCCGCAGGGGCAGTGAAGGTGACCCCCGGGCACAGCCCCCAGGACCTGGCCCTGGCCCGAGCCCTGGGGCTGCCGCTGCTCTCGGTCATCGGCGACGACGGCGCCCTGAGACCCCCGGGGGGGGGCTGGCTGCAGGTGGGGCCCAAAACGGTCCTAAATCGGCCCAAAATGGGGCTCCAAATGGGTCTGAAACGGGCCCGAATCGCCCCAAAGTAGGGCCTCAAATGGGCCCAAAATGGCCCCAAAATAGGGCCTCAAATGGGTCTGAAATGGTCCCAAATCGGCCCAAAATGGGGCTGAAATGGGCCAAAAATGAGCTGGAATTGGCCCCAAAATGCGGCCCCAAAACGGCCCTAAATCGGCCCAAAATGGGGCTCCAAATGGGTCTGAAATGGGCCCGAATCACCCCAAAATAGGGCCCCAAATTGGCCCAAAAATGGGCCCAAAATGGTCCTAAAATGGCCCAAAATAGCCCCAAATCGTCCCAAAATGAGGCTCTAAGTGGGCCCGAAATAGGCCCGAAATCAGCCCAAAATAGGGCCCGAATCGGCCCAAAATGGGGCTGAAATGGGCCAAAAATGAGCTGGAATTGGCCCCAAAATAGGGCCCCAAATTGGCCCAAATATGGGCCCGAATCGGCCCAAAATGGCCCTAAATCACCCCAAAATAGGGGTCCAAATGGGCTCAAAAATGGGCCAAAAATGGTCCCTAAATCGGCCCAAAATGGGCTGGAATTGGCCCCAAAATAAGGCCCCAAAATGGGCCAAAACGGGCCCAAATAAGCCCAAGTGGCCTCAAATGGCCCCAAATGGGCCTGAATCAGCCCAAAATGTGGTCCCAAATGGGTCTGAAATGGGCCAAAAATGAGCTGGAATTGGCCCCAAAATGTGCGCTCAAATGGGCCCAAAATGGCCCAAAATAGAGCCCAAAATGGGGCTGAAATGGGCCAAAAATGAGCTGGAATTGGCCCCAAAATGTGGCTCCAAATGAGCCCAAAAAGGCCCCAAATCACCCCAATATGGCCCCAAATAGCCCAAAGTGACCCAAATGCCCCAAAATGCCCCAAAACGCCCCAAACTCTCCCCAGGGGGTGCCGCGGTTCGAGGCCCGGGCGCGGGTGGTGGCGGCGCTGGCCCAGAAGGGGCTCTTTCGGGGGGTCCAGGACCACGCCATGACCCTGCCCCTCTGCAGGTAACCCCAAAACGGCCCTAAATGGCCCCAAAACGGCCCTAAATGACCCCAAAATGGCCCTAAATGACCCCAAAATGGTCCTAAATGGTGAAATGGCCCCAAAATGGCCCCAAATGGTCCCAAATGGCCCTAAAATGGCCCAGAATGGCCCTAAAATGGCCCAGAATGGTCCCAATGTCCTCAAATGACCCCAAAATGGCCCTAAATGACCCCAAAATGGTCCCAAATGACCCCAAAATGGCCCTAAATGTCCCCTGAATCGCCCAGAATGGTCCAAAATGGCCCCAAATGGTCCCTAATGTCCCTAAATGGCCCCAAAATGTCCCAGAATGGTCCCTAAATGGCCCCAAAATGGCCCAGAATGGCCCCAAATGGCCCCAAAATGACCACAAATGGCCACAAAATGTCCCCAAATGGCCCCTAAATGGCCATAAATGACCCCAAAATGGACCTAAATGGTCCCTAAATGACCCAAAATGGCCCTAAATGGCCCCAAAATGGGCCTAAATGGCCCAGAATGGCCGTAAATGGCCCCAAAACGACCCTAAATGGCCCCTAAATGGTCCCAAGTGGCCCCAAAATGGCCCTAAATGTCCCCAAAATGGCCCAAAATGTCTCCAAAATGGCCCCAAATGGCCCCGAAATGTCCCTCAATGTCCCCTGAGTGTCCCCAATGTCCCCAAATGTTCCCAAACCTTCCCCGAACGTCCCCGAACATCCCCAAAAGTCCCCAAAATGTCCCCAAATGTCCCCTCGTGTCCCCAAATATCCCCAAACCCTCCCCCAAACACCCCCAAATATCCCTAAATCCCTTCCCCAAATGGCCCCAAACCCCCTAAAATCCCCTCATGTCCCCAAATATCCCCAAATCCCTCCCCCAAAAGCCCCCAAATGCCCCCAAATCTCCCCAAGCCCTCCCCAAATCTCCCCAAACGCCCCCAAAATCCCCAAAATCCCCCAAAATCCCCCCCGTGCCCCCGCAGCCGCTCCGGGGACGTGGTCGAGTTCCTGCTCAAGCGCCAGTGGTTCCTCAACTGCAGGGACATGGCCAGGGAGGCCCTGGAGGTGCCAGTGGGGGGATTTTGGGGGGTCTGGGAGGGAATTGGGGACATTTTGGGGGGAATTTGGGACGTTTGGGGGGGAATTTGGGATGTTAGGGAGGGATCCGGGGGGGATTTGGGGACATTTTGGGGGGGATTTGGGGTAGTTTGGGAGGGATTTGGGGGGGGAATTGGGGACATGTGGAGGTTCACTGGGGACACTGAGGGGTCCGGGGGGGGTCTGGGGGGGATTTGGGGACATTTTGGGGTCGTTTGGGAGGGATTTGGGGGGATTTTGGGGAGGTTTGGGAGGGGTTTGTGGGGGTTTGGGGACACTTGGAAGGGGTTTGAGGACATTTTGGGGGGGCACTGGGAGGCCCTGGAGGTGCCAATGGGGGGGATTTTGGGGACATTTGGGGGGTGTGGGGACATTTTGGGGGGTTTGGGGGGGAATTTGGGATGTTTGGGAGGGATTTGGGGACGTTTGGGGTAATTGGGGGAGGGATTTGGGGAGATTTGGGGGCATTTGGGGGTTTCACTGGGGACATTGAGGGGTATGTGGGGGAATTTGGGGGACATTTTGGGCATTTTGGGGGATTTGGGGGGATTTTGGGGTGGGGAGATTTTGGGGAGGGGATTTGGGACATTTGGGGGGATTTGGGGACCTTTTGGGGGGGGAATTTGGGATGTTTGGGAGGGGATTTGGGACATTTGGGGGGACATTTTGGGGGGATTTGGGGACATTTTGGGGGCGTTTGGGAATTTCGGGGACATTTGGGGACATTTGGGGGGGACATTGGGGGCATTGGGGGGTCTGGGAGGGATTGGGGGACATTTTGGGGACATTTGGGGGGATTTTGGGGACATTTGGGGACATTTTGGGGACATTTGGAGGGGGTTGAGGACGTTTGGGGGAGATTTGGGGATTTTGGGGGGGTTGGGGGGGGAATTGGGGGGGTTTTGGGGACATTTAGGGACATTTTGGGGACATTTGGGGAGGGGTTTTGGGGGTGTTTTGGGAGGATTTTGGGGACATTGGGGGGGGTTTTGGGGGGTTTTGGGGCCATTTTGGGGACATTTAGGGACATTTTGGGGGGGTTTGGGGTCGTTTTGGGGCCATTTTGGGGGGTTTTGTGGCCATTTAGGGGGATTTTGGGGGGTTTTGAGGGGATTTTGGGGGGTCCCAGCCCCCTGAGGGGGGGTCCCCGCTGACCCCTCCCCTCCCCTCCCCCCCCCAGGCGGTGACGTCAGGGAGGCTCCGCCTCGTGCCCGAATTCCATGAGAAAAACTGGAAAAATTGGATGGAAAACGTGGGGTGAGGGAGGGGGGGGACCCGAAAATGGGGGGATTTGGGTTTTTGGGGGGGTCCTGGGTGTGGGGAGGGGTCCTAAAAATGGGGAGGGGTCCCGAAAATAAACAGGGTCCCAAAAAAGGGGATTTGGGTGCTTGGGGAGGGGTCCTAAAAGGGGGAGGGATCCCAAAAATGGGGGGATTTGGATTTTGGGGAGGGGTCCCGGGTGAGGGGTCCCAAAATGTCCCCAAAATGTCCCAGAATGTCCCAAATTGTCCCAAAATGTCCTCGGATGTCCCTAAATGTCCTTAGAATATCCCAAAATGTCCGGAAATAGCCCAAAATAGCTCTAAATATCCTAAAATGTCCCCAAATATCCCCAAATCTTCCAAAACTTCCCAAAATCTCCTAAAAGCTCCCAAAACCTGTCTAAAATATCCCTAAAATATCTCAAAATACCCCTAAAACGTCCCAAAAATATCCCAAATATCCAAAGATCTCCCAAATATCCTTAAAATATCCCTGAAATCTCCCTAAAATATCCCTAAAATGTCCCAGAATGTCCCTAAAATGTTCCCAAAATATCCCAAAATGTCCCAAAATATCCCAAAATCTTCTAAAATATCCCAAAATGTCTAAAATATCCCAAAATACCCTAAAAATCTCCTAAAATCTCCCAAAAAATTTCTAAAATATCCCAAAATATTCTAAAATATCCCAAAATACCCTAAAAATCTCCTAAAATCTCCCAAAATTCCCTAAAAATCTCCTAAAATCTCCCAAAAAATTTCTAAAATATCCCAAAATGTTCTAAAATATCCCAAAATGTTCTAAAATATCCCAAAATACCCTAAAAATCTCCTAAAATCTCCCAAAAAATTCCTAAAATCTCCCAAAATCTTCTAAAATATCCCAAAATGTTCTAAAATATCCCAAAATACCCTAAAAATCTCCTAAAATCTCCCAAAAAATTTCTAAAATATCCCAAAATGTTCTAAAATATCCCAAAATGTTCTAAAATATCCCAAAATACCCAAAAAAATCTCCTAAAAGCTCCCAAAATCTCCCAAAAAATTTCCAAAATATCCCAAAACCTCCAAAAATCTCCCGAAATGTCTCTAAAAATGTCCTGAAATGTCACTAAAACTCCCCTAAAATACCCCAAAATCCCCTTAAAAAGCCCCTCCAAAATCTCCTAAAAGCTCCCAAAACCTGTCTGAAATATCCCTAAAATATCTCAAAATACCCTTAAAACGTCCCAAAAATATCCCAAATATCCAAAGATCTCCCAAACTATCCTTAAAATATCCCTGAAATCTCCCTAAAATATCCCTAAAATGTCTCCAGAATGTCCCTAAAATGTTCCTAAAATATCCCAAAATGTTCTAAAATATCCCAAAATGTTCTAAAATATCCCAAAATGTTCTAAAATATCCCAAAATACCCTAAAAATCTCCTAAAATCTCCCAAAAAATTTCTAAAATATCCCAAAATGTTCTAAAATATCCCAAAATACCCTAAAAATCTCCTAAAATCTCCCAAAATACCCTAAAAATCTCCTAAAATCTCCCAAAAAATTTCTAAAATATCCCAAAATGTTCTAAAATATCCCAAAATGTTCTAAAATATCCCAAAATACCCTAAAAATCTCCTAAAATCTCCCAAAAAATTTCTAAAATCTCCCAAAATGTTCTAAAATATCCCAAAATGTTCTAAAATATCCCAAAATACCCTAAAAATCTCCTAAAATCTCCCAAAAAATTTCTAAAATATCCCAAAATGTTCTAAAATATCCCAAAATGTTCTAAAGTATCCCAAAATACCCTAAAAAAATCTCCTAAAAGCTCCCAAAATCTCCCAAAAAATTTCCAAAATATCCCAAAACCTCCAAAAATCTCCCGAAATGTCTCTAAAAATGTCCTGAAATGTCACTAAAACTCCCCTAAAATACCCCAAAATCCCCTTATAAAAAACCCCTCCAAAATCTTCTAAAAAAATTCCCAAATTTTTCTCTTTTTAGGGCGTGGTGCCTCTCCCGGCAGCTCTGGTGGGGTCACCCCATCCCCGCCTACCAACTGAGGGGGGGTCCCGGCCCCGGGGGGGGTCCCGGCCCCGGGGGGGGTCCCGGCCCCGGGGGGGGTCCCGGGGGTGTCCCCGAGGAGGGGCCGTGGTTTGTGGGGCGCAGCGAGGCCGAGGCTCGAGCGGAGGCCGCCAGGGATTTGGGCTGCGACCCCGAGGGGCTGCAGCTGCAGCAAGGTGAGAGGAGACCCCAAAATCGGCCAGAAACACCCCAAAAATTCTGGGGGGTGGTCCCAAAAAAATTTTGGCGGGGGGAGCGTCGGGGGAAAAAAGAAAAAAAAAAATCGGGGTGGAATTTGGGGAATTTTGGGGGTTTTTTTAAAGGGGAAATTCAGCTTGGGAGCCCCAAAAGCAGCCGGAAACACCCCAAAAATTTTGAGAGGGAAGAAGGAGGAAATCCCCAAAAATTTTGAGAGGGAAGAAGGAGGAAATCCCCAAAAATTTTGGCGGGGGGAGCGTTGGAAAACAAAAAAAAATCCAGGTGGAATTTGGGGAATTTTGGGGGTTTTTTAAAAGGAATTTGGGAAGGGGTGAGAAATCAGCTTGGGAGCCCCAAAATCTGCTGGAAACACCCCAAAAATTGAGGGGGGGGGGGGCCCAAAAAATTTGGGGGGAGACCCCAAAAATTTGGATTGGGGGAGGTGGGGAGGTCTTGGAAAAAATTGGGGTGAAATTGCAAAAGTTTTGGCGGGGCTTTGAAGTGAAATTTGGGAAGCCCCAAATCCCCCCAAAATCAGAGCTGGGGACACCCCAAAAATTCCCTTCCCCCCCCCCCCCCAGGATACCCCAAAATTGGGGGAGGGGTTGGGATTGGATGGGGAGCCCAAAAACTGGGGGTTTTGGGAGGGGAGGTGGGGGTTTGGATCCTGAAAGTTTGGGTGAAATCCCAAAATTCTGGGGGTTTTGGGGGACTTTCAAGGGATTTCGGGAAGGCCAAAATTCCCCTTGGGGACCCCAAATTTTTGGGGTGACATTTCCGTGTTCCCCAGCCCATTTTGGGGTCCCCCTGAGGGGTTTTTGGGGGTCCCCAGCCCCATTTTGGGCTCCCCTGGGGGGTTTTTGGGGGTCCCCGGCCCCATTTTGGGGTCCCCAGCCCCATTTTGGGGTCCCTTGATGACGTTTTGGGGTCCCTTTGCCTCCCCCAGACCCCGATGTTTTGGACACTTGGTTCTCCTCCGCCCTCTTCCCCTTCGCTGCCCTGGGCTGGCCCGAGCAGGTGAGAGCCCAAAAATCCCTGAAATGTCCCTAAAATGCCCCAAAATGTCCCCAAGTGTCCCTAAAATATCCCTAAATGTCCCTAAAATGTCCCCAAACGTCCCCAAATATCCCCAAAATGTCCCCAAATGTCCCCAAATGCCCCCAAATATCCCTGAAATGTTCCTAAATTCCCCTTTCCCTCCCCAAATGTCCCCCAATGTCCCCTGAATGCCCCCAAATGTCCCTAAAATGTCCCTAAATGTCCCCAAAATGTCCCCCAAACATCCCCAAAACACCCCCAAATATCCCCAAACATCCCCAAATGCCCCCAAAATCCCCAAATGTCCCTTGAGTGTCCCATTAATGTCCCAAAATGCCCCCAAATGCCCCCAAATGTCCTCAAACGCCCCAAAATGTCCCCAGATGTCCCCAAAATATCCCCAAACATCCCCAAACACCCCAAAATATCACCAAAATGCCCCAAAAATGTCCCCCATGTGCCCCCAAAATACCCCCAAATATCCCCAAAATGCTCTCAAACACCCCCAAACATCCCCCAAACATCCCCAAAATATCCCCAAAACGTCCCCAAAACGCCCCAAACATCCCCAAAACGTCCTCAAACATCCCCAAAACACCCCCAAACATCCCCAAAATGCCCCCAAATGTCCCTAAAACGTCCCCAAATGTCCCCTGAGTGTCCCATTAATGTCCCCAAATACCCCCAAACATCCCCAAAACATCCCTAAACATCCCCAAACACCCCAAAACACCCGCAAAACGACCCCAAAATCCCCTTTTTTCCCCCCAGAGCCCCGACCTGAGCCGTTTCTACCCCACGTCGCTGCTGGTGACGGGCAGTGACCTCCTCTTCTTCTGGGTGGCCCGAATGGCCATGCTGGGCCAGCAGCTCACCGGCCACTTGCCCTTCTCCAAGGTCACCCTGGGGGTCCTCAGGGGCATTTTGGGGTCCTTGAGGGTCACTTTGGGGTCCTTGAGGGTCATTTTGGGGTGCCCAGGGGTCATTTTGAGGTCCTGAGGGTCATTTTGGGGTCCTCAGGGGTCATTTTGGGGTGCCCAGGGGTCATTTAGGGTGCCCAGGGGTCACTTCAGGGGCTCAAGGGTCATCTCAGGGGTCCCAAGGGTCACTTTGGGGTGCCCAGAAGTCCCAGGGATCATTTTGGGGTCCTCAGGGGTCATTTTGGGGTCCTTGAGGGTCATTTTGGGGTGCTCCAGGGTCATTTTGGGGTGCCCAGGGGTCATTTTGGGGTCCTAAGGGTCACTTTGGGGTCCTCAGGGGTCATTTTGGGGGCTCCAGGGTCGTTTTGGGGTGCCCAGAAGTCCCAGGGGTCATTTTGGGGTCCTTGAGGGTCATTTTGGGATGCCCAGGGGTTGCCTCAGGGGCTAAGGGTCACTGGGGTCCCAGGGTCATTTGGGGTGCCCAGAAGTCCCAGGGGTCATAAGTCCCAGGGGTCACTTTGGGGTCCTCAGGGGTCACTTTGGGGACCCAAGGGTCACTTTGGGGTGCCAGGGGTCACTTTGGGGTCCATTCACGGGTCATTTTGGGGTGCCCAGGGGTCATTTCGGGTTCCCCAGGGTCATTTTGGGGTCCCCCAGGGGTCCCAGGGATCCTTTCGGGGTCCTCAGAAGTCATTTCAGGGTCCTCAGGGGTCACTTTGGGGTCCTCAAAGGTCATTTTAGGGTGCCAGGGGTCACTTTGGGGTGCCCAGGGGTCACTTTGGGGTCCCTCTCCCCATTTCGGGCTCCCCAGTCCCATTTTTGGTGCCCCCAATCCCATTTTCGGGGTCCCTCTCCCCATTTTCAGGGTCTCTCTCCCCATTTTCGGGGGTCCCAGAGTCCCCCTTTCCCCATTTTTGGGGTCCTTCTCCCCATTTTCAGTGCCCCCAGTCCCATTTTTGGGGTCTCTCTCCCCATTTTCAGTGCCCCCAGTCCCATTTTCGGGGTCCCTTTCCCCATTTTCGGGGTCCCTCTCCCCATTTTCGGGGGTCCCAGAGTCCCCCCGCGCCCCCCAGGTGCTGCTGCACTCCCTGGTCCGAGATTCCCGGGGACGGAAAATGAGCAAATCCCTGGGAAACGTCATCGACCCTCGAGACGTCATCAAGGGGGCCACGCTCCAGGTAAACCCCCAAAAAACCCCCAAAATTTTCCAAATTTGGGGTTGTTTGGGGCTTTTCCTTTCCCCAGAAATTCCAGAATCCCCAAATTCCCTCAAAAACCCCGGAAAAATCCCCAAATCCGGGCTGGTTTTGGGGTTATTTTGGGGTTTTTCTTTCCTCAGCTTCTCCCTCAGGATCTCCAAAATCCTCCAAAATCCCCCAAAAATCTCCAAAATTGGGGTTTTTCCTTTCCTAGATTCTCCCAAATTCCCCCAACTTGCCCCAAACTGGGTTAATTTGGGGTTATTTGGGGTGGTTTTGGGGTTTTTCTCCCCCAGGAGTTGCAGGAGAAGCTCCAGAGTCGTGTCCTGGATCCCCAGGAGCTGCAGGCGGCCCAGGAGGGGCAGGTGGGACCCCCAAAAACGACCCAAAACCCCCCGAAAATGACCCAAAACCCCCCAGAATTACCCAAAACCCCCCAAAATAACCCAAAACCCCCCGAAAATGAGCCAAAATCCCCCAAAAATGACCCAAAACCCCCCAGAATTACCCAAAACTCCCAAAAATTACCCAAAACTGACCCAAAACCCCCCAAAACCAACCCAAATCCCCCAAAAGTGATTCCAGACCCCCTAAATTGACCCAAAACCCCCCAAAATTGACCCCAAACTGACCCCAGACCCCCAAAAACGACCCCAGCCCCTCCAAAACTGACCCAAAACTCACCCAAAACTGACCCCAGATGCCCCAAACTGACCCCAAACCCCCTAAACTGACCTAAAACCCCCCAAAAATGACCCAAAACCCCCCAAAAACTGCCCCAAATCCCCCAAAAATTACCCAGAACCCCCCAAAAATGACCCCAAATCCCCCCTGAGACCCCCCAAACTGACCCCAAATCCCCCAAACTGACCCCAAACCCCCTCTGAGACCCCCAAAATCCCCCTGAAACCCCAAATCCCCCCAAACTGACCCCAAACCCCCCTGAGCCCCCCAAATCCTCCCAAACTGACCCCAAAACCCCCCCTGAGACCCCCCAAATCTTCCCCTGAGACCCTCAAACCCCCCAAATCCCCCCAAGACCCCCCAACTGACCCCAAATCCCCCCAAACTACCCCAAAATCCCCCCTGAGACCCCAAATCCCCCCAGACGACCCCAAAATCCCCCTGAGACCCCAAAACCCCCCAGACGACCCCAAAACCCCCCTGAGACCCCCAAAATCCCACCAGAGACCCCCAAAATCCCCCTGAAACCCCCCCACCCGACCGCCCCAAATCCCCCTGAGACCCCAAAATCCCCCGAAAACACCCAAAATCCCCCCTGAGACCCCAAATCCCCCCAAACTGACCCCAAATCCCCCCTGAGCCCCCCAAATCCCCCCCTGAGACCCCCAAACTGTCCCAAATCCCCCCTGAGACCCCCCAAAATCCCCCCCAGAGGCGTCAGTTCCCGCAGGGGATCCCCGAATGCGGCGCCGACGCCCTGAGGCTCGCCCTGAGCACCCACAACGTCCTCGGTGAGACCCCAGCCCCAAAATCACCCAAAACCACCCCAAATCATCCTGGGACCCCCATCCCTGACCACCCACAAATCACCTGTGACACCCCAGCCCCAAAATCCCCCAAAATCCCCCCAAAATCCACCCCAAAATCCCCCTGAGCGCCCTACACCCACAACTCCTCTGAGACCCCAGACCCAAAATCCCCCAAATTCACCCCAAATCCCCCTGGGACCCTCAGCCCTGATCACCCACAACGTCCTCGGTGAGACCCCAGCCCCAAAATCCCCCAAATTCACCCCAAATCCCCCTGGGACCCCCAGCCCTGATCACCCACAACGCCCTCGGTGAGACCCCAGACCCAAAATCCCCCAAAATCCCCCCCAAAATCCACCCCAAATCCATCCCAAAATCCCCCTGGGACCCCCAAATTCCTCCTGGGACCCCCCCCGGGACCCCCAATATCCCCAGGTGGGTACTGGGGGTTACTGGGAGATACTGGGGGGGTCTGGGGGCTACTGAGAGGGGTCTGGGAGTTACTGGGAGATACTGGGAGGGGTCTGGGGGGTTACTGGGGGTTACTGGGAGGGGTTTGGGGGTTACTGGGAGTTACTGGGGGTTACTGGGGAAGGGTCTGGCGGTTACTGGGAGTTACTGGGGGGGGTCTGGAGGCTACTGGGGGTTACTGGAAAGGGTCTGGGGGCTACTGGGAATCACTGGGAGGGGTCTGGGGCGAGTTTTGGGATACTGGGAGTTACTGGCAGTTACTGGGAGGGGTCTGGGAGTTACTGGGAGTTACTGGGAGGCGTTTGGGAGTTACTGGGAGGAGTCTGGGGGGGACTGGAAGGGCACTGGGAGGGGTCTGGGAGCTACTGGGGGTTACTGGGAGGGGTCTGGGGGTTACTGGGAGGGGTCTGGGGGGAGTTTCGAGATACTGGGGGTTACTGGGAGATACTGGGAGGGGTCTGGGGGCTACTGGGGGTTACTGGGGAGTTACTGGGAGATACTGGGAGGGGTCTGGGGGCTACTGGGGGGGTCTGGGGGTTACTGGGCGTTACTGGGAGGGACTGGGGGGAGTTTTGGGATACTGGGGGTTACTGGGGAGTTACTGGGAGTTACTGGGAGGGGTCTGGGGGTTACTGGGAGATACTGGGAGGTCTGGGGGCTACTGGGGGTTACTGGAAAGGGTCTGGGGCTACTGGGAATCACTGGGAGGGGTCTGGGAGTTTGGGAACTGGGAGTTACTGGGAGTTACTGGGAGGGTTCTGGGAGTTACTGGGAGGAGTCTGGGGGGGTCTGGAAGGGCACTGGGAGGGGTCTGGGGGCTACTGGGGGTTACTGGGAGTTACTGGGGGTTACTGGGGGGGTCTGGAGGCTACTGGGAGCTACTGGGAGGGGTCTGGGGGTTACTGGGAGTTACTGGTGGGGGGTCTGGAGGCTACTGGGGGTTACTGGGAGTTACTGGGAGTTACTGGGAGGGGTCTGGGGGTTACTGGGGGGGTCCTGGTGCCCCCCCGACCCCAAATTGCCCCCCCCAGGCCCCGAAATCCGCCTGGGCGTGGCCTCGGTGCTGAGTCAGCGCCGCTTCTGCAACAAAGTCTGGAACGGGGTCGGCTTCGTGCTCAGGGCGCTGGAGAGGCACGGGGGGGCCCCGAAAACCCCCCCCGAGGAGGTGCTGGCACCCGAAACACCCCGAAAACCCCAAAAAACCACCCCGAAAACCCCCAAAACCCCAAAAAACCACCCCGAAAACCCCAAAAACCTCAAAAAACCACCCCTGGGACCCCAAAAACCCCTCCCGAGGAGGTGCTGGCACCCGAAACACCCCGAAAACCCCCAAAAAACCACCCCAAAAACCCCAAAAACCAACCCCAAAAACCCCCCGAGAGGTGCGCACCCAAAAACCCCGAAAACCGCCAAAACCCCCGAAAACCCAAACCCCAAAAAACCACCCCCAAAACCCCAAAAACCTCGAAAAACCACCCCTGGGACCCGAAAACCCCAAAACCCTCTGAGAGTGCTGCACCAAATACCCCAAAAACCCCAAAAAACACCCCAAGAACCTCAAAAAACCACCCCTGGGACCCCAAAAACCCCTCCCGAGGAGGTGCTGGCACCCGAAACACCCCGAAAACCCCAAAAAACCACCCCGAAAATCCCCAGGGACCCCAAAAACCACCCCTGGAACCCCAAAAACCCCAAAAAACCACCCCAAAAACCCCCAAAATACCCCAAAACCCCCCCTGAGGAGGTGCTGGCACCCGAAACACCCCGAAAACCCCAAAAACCCCCAAAAAAAAACCCCAAAATACTCCTGGGACCCCAAAAAATTCCCCTTTTTCCCCCCAAAATTTCGCTTTTTCCCCCCAAAAATTCCCATTTTTCCCCCCAACCCCAAAATCCCCATTTTTCCCCCCAATTCCCAGGTTCTCCCCAGCTCCCCCCGGAGCTCTGGGTCCTTTCCCAGCCCCAAAATCCCCGTTTTTTCCCCAAATCCCAACCGGCCCCAGCCCCAAAATCCCCATTTTCCCCCCAAAAAATTCCCTTTTTTCCCCTAAAAAATTCCCCTTTCTTCCCCCAAAAATTGCTCTTTTTCTCCCTAAAAAATTCCCGTTTTTTTCCCAAGAAATTCCCCTTTCTCCTCCAAAAATTTTTCTTTCTCCCAGCCCCAAAATTCCCGTTTTTCCCCCCAAATCCCAGGTTGCCCCCAGCTCCCCCCTGCAGCTCTGGGTCCTGCCGAGAGCAGCCGGAGCCTGGAGGAGCTGCAGCTCCCAAAATTCCATTTTTCTCCCTAAAAAAAATCCCCGTTTTTCCCCAAATCCCAGCCTGAAAATTCCCCTTTTTCCCCTAAAAAATTCCACTTTTCTCCCTAAAAAAAATTCCCATTTTTTCCCCCAAATCCCAGCCTGAAAATTCCCCTTTTTCCCCTAAAAATTTCAATTTGTCCTCTAAAAAATTCCATTTTTCCCCTAAAAAATCCCCGTTTTTTTCCCAAAAATCCCCATTTTTTTTCCCAAAATTTCTATTTTTTTCCCAAAATTCCCATTTTTCTCCCCAATTTCAGGTTCTCCCCAGCTCCCCCCTGGAGCTCTGGGTCCTTTCCCGCGTCGCCGCGGCCGCGGCCGAGAGCAGCCGGAGCCTGGAGGAGCTGCAGCTCCTAAAATTCCATTTTTCTCCCTAAAAAAATCCCCATTTTTTCCCCCAAATCCCAGCCTGAAAATTCCCATTTTCCCCCCTAAAAATTGCAATTTTTCCTCTAAAAAATTCCGTTTTTCCCCTAAAAAATCCCCGTTTTTTTCCCAAAAATCCCCATTTTTTTTCCCAAAATTTCTATTTTTTTCCCAAAATTCCCATTTTTCTCCCCAATTTCAGGTTCTCCCCAGCTCCCCCCTGGAGCTCTGGGTCCTTTCCCGCGTCGCCGCGGCCGCGGCCGAGAGCAGCCGGAGCCTGGAGGAGCTGCAGCTCCCGGGGGCCGCGGCCGCCGTGCAGAGCTTTTGGCTGCGCAGCTTCTGCGACGTTTACCTGGTGGGTGAGCCCCCAAAATCCCCTGAAATTTACCCAAAAATTTAGGCAGGAATCTGGGGAAAAAATCCCGGTGAAAATCGGAGCGGAATCGGGCGAAAAATCCCGAAAAATCCGCCGAAAAAATCCCAAAAATCAGTCCAAAATTCGCCAAAAATCACTCAAAATAGCCCAAAAAAATCCCTCAGTAATCCCCCAAAATCTACCCAGAATGCACCCCAAAAACCCCGAAATCCCAAAAACCCAAATCTAGCCAGAATCTACCCAAGAATCGCCCCAAAAATCTACCCAAAAAACCCTGAAATCTACCCAAAAATTGGCCCAGAATCTAGCCTAAAAAATCCCAGTGAAAATCGGAGCAAAATTGGGCAAAAAATCCTGAAAAATCGCCCAAAATCTACCCAAAATCCCCTGAAATCCACCCAAAAATCCGGGCAGGAATCTGGCAAAAAAATCCTGGTGAAAATCGGAGTGGAATTGGGCGAAAAATCGCGAAAAATCGGCTGAAAAAATCCCGAAAAATCACCCAAAATCCACCCAAAATCTACCCAAAAGTCTACCCAAAATCCACCCCAAAATCCCCTGAAATCCACCCAAAAATCCGGGCAGGAATCTGGGGAAAAAAATCCCGGTGAAAATCGGAGCGGAATCGGGCGAAAAATCCCGAAAAATCGCCCAAAATCCACCCAAAATCTACCCAAAAGTCTACCCAAAATCCACCCCAAAAACCCTGAAATCCACCCAAAATGTAGCCAGAATCTACCCAAAAATCGCCCCAAAAATGTACCCAAAAACCCCCGAAATCCACCCAAAAATCCGGGCAGGAATCTGGCAAAAAAATCCCGGTGAAAATTGGAGCGAAATCGGGCGAAAAATCGGCTGAAAATCCCGAAAAATCGCCCAAAATCCACCCCAAAAACCCCGAAATCCGCCCAAAATCTAGCCAGAATCTACCCAAAAATCGCCCCAAAAATCTACCCAAAAACCCCTGAAATCTACCCAAAAATTGGCCCAGAATCTAGCCTAAAAAATCCCAGTGAAAATCGGAGCAAAATTGGGCAAAAAATCCTGAAAAATCGCCCAAAATCTACCCAAAATCCCCTGAAATCTACCCAAAAATCTAGGCAGAGTCTATCAAAAAAATCCCCGACAAAATCGGACCGGAATTGGCCGAAAAATCCCGAAAAATTGCCCAAAAAATCCCTTGAAATCGTCCGAAAAATCCCTCAAAAACCCCTGAAATCCACCCAAAAATCTGGGCAATATCTAGCAAAAAAATCCCGGAGAAAATCGGAGCGGAATCGGCCGAAAAATCCCCAAAAATCAGTCAAAAATTCGCCTAAAATCCCTCAAAAATCCCCCAAAATCTACCCAAAAAAATCACACCGAAATCGCCCAAAAAAATCCCCAAAAAATTGCCCCAAAAACCCCCAAAAATCTTTCTCATTTTCAGTGTTTCTCTCCCCATTTCTGGACCTTTTTTCCCCATTTTTGGGCTCCCTGATGCCATTTTTGGCATTTTTCTCCCCATTTTTGGTGCCAGGAGGTGGCCAAGGGCTCCCTGCTGACCCCAATTTCGGTGTTTTTTCCCCATTTTCGGACCTTTTTTCCCCATTTTCGTGCCCCTGACCCCATTTTTGGCATTTCTCTCCCCATTTCTGTGCCCCCTGACCCCCGTGTCCCCCCCAGGAGGTGGCCGAGGGCTCCCTGCTGACCCCAATTTTGCCATTTCTCTCCCCATTTTCAGTGTCTCTCTCGCCATATTTTGGGGTTTTCTCCCGTTTTTGGCATTTTTCTCCCCGTTTCGTGCCCCCAGGAGGTGGCCAAGGGCTCCCTGCTGACCCCATTTTTTGGATTTTTCTCCTGTTTTTGGCATTTCTCTCCCCATTTTCAGACCTTTTTTCCCCATTTTTTGCATTTCTCTCCCCATTTCTGTACCCCCCGAACCCCAGGAGATGGCCAAAGGCTCCCTGCTGACCCCAATTTTGGTGGTTTTTCCCCGTTTTTTGGGTTTTTCTCCCATTTTCAGCTTCCCTGACCCCATTTTTGGCATTTCTCTCCCCATTTTTGGACCTTTTTTCCCCATTTTTGGGCTCCCTGACCCCATTTTTTGCATTTCTCTCCCCATTTCCTGCCCCAGGAGGTGGCCAAAGGCTCCCTGCTGACCCCAGTTCAGCCTCCCTGACCCCATTTTTTGGGCTTTTTCTCGTGTTTTTGGCATTTCTCTCCCCCTTTTTTGCATTTCTCTCCCCGTTTTTGGACCTTTTTTCCCCTTTTTTTTTGCATTTCTCTCCCCAATTTCCGTGTTTTTCCCCCATTTTTGGTGCCAGGAGGTGGCCAAGGGCTCGCTGCTGACCCCTGCCCTGCGGGTGGCCACCCTGGGCACTCTGGTGGCCAAATTCAGCCTCCCTGACCCCATTTTCGGCCTCCCTGACCCCATTTTTGGGCTCCCTGACCCCATTTTTTGGGCTTTTTCTCGTGTTTTTGGGTTTTTCTCCCCATTTTTTGCATTTCTCTCTCCGTTTTCAATACCAGGAGGTGGCCAAGGGCTCGCTGCTGACCCCTGCCCTCTGGGTGGCCACCCTGGGCACTCTGGTGGCCAAATTCAGCCTCCCTGACCCCATTTTTGGGTTCCCTGACCCCATTTTCAGTGCTCCTGACCCCAATTTTGATGGTTTTTTCCCCATTTCCTGCCCCCAGGAGGTGGCCAAGGGCTCCCTGCTGACCCCAATTCAGCCTCCCTGACCCCATTTTTGGGGTCTCTCTCCCCATTTTTGGGCCCCCTGACCCCATTTTGAGGCTCCCTGACCCCGATTTCAGTGTTTTTCTCCCATTTATGGACCTTTTTCTCCCCATTTTCAGACTCCCTGATCCCATTTTTTACCTTTCTCTCCCCGTATTTTGCATTCCTCTCCCCATTTTCAATACCAGGAGGTGGCCGAGGGCTCCCTGCTGACCCCATTTTCGATGTTTCTCCCCCATTTTTGGACCTTTTTCTCCCCATTTTTGGGCTCCCTGACCCCATTTTTGGACCTTTTTCCCCCATTTTTTTGCGTTTCTCTCCCAATTTTTTTGCATTTCTCTCTCCGTTTCCAATACCAGGAGGTGGCCAAGGGCTCGCTGCTGACCCCTGCCCTGCGGGTGGCCACCCTGGGCACTCTGGTGGCCAGTGCCGAGCTGGGGCTGCGCCTCCTGGGCCCCTTCGCCCCCTTCGTGGCCGAGGAGCTCTGGCAGCGCCTGCCCCGAGCCCCCCCCGCGCCCCCCACCCTCTGCAGGGCCCCGTTCCCCGAGCCCCAGAGCCTGGTGAGGGGATTTTGGGGGGATTTGGGGCGGTTTGGGGGGGATTTGGGGGGGATTTGGGGTCGGTTTTGGGGTTTTTGAGTCAGTTTTGGGGGGGATTTCGATGGGATTTGGGGAGGTCTGGGGTGGATTTGGGGCAGTTTTGGTGGGGGTTGGATGGATCTGGGGTCTCTGGGGGGGTTTGGGTGGGATTTGGGGGGGTCCGGGGTGTATTTGGGGCAGTTTTGGGGGGGTTTGGGGGAATTTTGGGGCATCTGGGGTGGTTTTTGGGGGGTCTGGGGTGGATTTGGGTGGGTTGGGTGGATTTTGGGTGGGTCTGGGGGGGGATCTAGGGTAAGTTTGGGGGATTTGGGGTGACATTCGGCAGTTTGGGGGGGATTTGGTGCAGTTTTGGGTGGGACTTTTTGTGGGATTTGGTGATACTGGGGGATTTAAGGAGGGTTTGAGAGGATTTGGGTTATGAGTGGATTTTGGGGCAGTTGGGGAGGTTTGGGGGAATTGTGGGGGTTTGGGGGATATTGGGGCAGTTTTGGTTGGGTTTTGTGGGGTTTGGGGGTAGTCTGCGAGTAAGATTTGGGAAGGGTTCTGGGGTCCAGTTTTGGGGGTTTTGTGTGGGATTTGAGGGGTCTGTGGGGGGTAGGGTGTGGATTTTGGGCGGGCTTTGGTGGGTCTGGGGTCAGTTTGGGGAATCTGGGGTCAGTTTGGAGGGGTTTTGGGTCACTTTTGGGTGGATTTGGCTGGATTTGGAGACGCCTTCAGGCAATTTCGGGGCGATCTTGGGGGGGATTTCAGAGGTGTCTGGGATGGTTCCGAGGGCTTGAGGAGGGGTTTCTGGGGGGGTTCCCGGGGGGTTTTGGGGGGTTCCAGGTGGATTTTGAGGGATTCCCGGTGGATTTTGGGGGGTCCCCGGTGGATTTTGGGGGGGTCCCAACCCCTTTTCCCCACCCCCTCCCCTCCCCCAGGCTCACTGGAGGAACCCCGAGCTGGAGGCGCAGGTGGCGGCCATGTTGGAGCTGGTGCGGGCCCTGCGGGGGCTGCGCGAGACCTTCCGCCTCGGGGGGGCCGCCCGCCCCCCAGGTGAGCCCCCGGGGCAGGGGACTACAACTCCCAGCAGCCCCCGGGGCAGCCAAGATGGCGGCGGCAGGGGGGGAGTCCAAATCCCAGCGTGCTTTTGTGGGGGGAGGAAGTTCAAGATGGCTGCCAATGGGGACTATGTTTCCCAGCATGCTTTGGGGCTGTCAATATGGCGGATAGGGTGTGGACTACATGTCCCAGCATGCTTTGGAGTGGCCAAGATGGCGGCCACCAAGGACTACATATCCCAGCATGCTTTGGAGCACACAATATGGCTGCCACCAAGGACTACATTTCCCAGCATGCTTTAACACAACCAAGATGGCGGCCAGGGCTGCAGGACTCCAAATCCCAGCATGCTTTTGGGGGGGAGGGATTCAAGATGGCTGCCAAATCCACCCAAAAAATGATCCGAGACTCCCTCAACTGACCCCAGACTCACCCAAATCCCCCCAAATCCCCCACAAACCCCCTAAAACTGCCCCAACCCCTCTCAAACTGACTCAAAAACCCCAAATCCCCCCAAAACCACCCCAAAGCCCCCAAATCCCCCCAAACTGACTCAAAACCCCAAAACCAACCCAGAACCTCCCCAACCCCCCCCAAATCCCTCCCAAAACCACCCCAAACTCCCCAAAAACTGCCCCAAATCCTCTCAAATCCCACCCCAGAACCCCCGAAATTCCCCCAAATCCCACCCCAAATCCCCCCCAAACTGCCCCAAATCCACCCAAAACTGACCCAAAACCACCCAAATCCACCCAAAAAAATGATCCCAGACTCCCTCAACTGACCCCAGACTCACCCAAATCCCCCCAAAACTGCCCCAAACCCCCCTCAAACTGACTCAAAAACCCCAAATCCCACCCCAAATCCCCCCAAACTGCCCCAAATCCCATCATGCTTTTGGATGCCACAACATGGCCACCGCCTGCCCCAAGATGGCGGTGCCCATGGCGGCGGCCATGTTTTTCCCCGCGCACACGGTGGCAGCCATTTTGTGGGCGTGGTTTCTCTCCCCTCAGTGCTGGTGCAGTTCACGGAGCCGGCTCCCGATTGGCTGGAGCCTCTCAGCCCCGCCCTCTGCACCCTCTCGGGGGCGGGGCCTGTGAAGCTCCTCCCCCAGGGGGCGGAGCCAGGGCCGGGCTGGGCGGGGTCTCCGGCGGGGCCTGGAACCTTCGTTCATTTGCAGATCCAGGTGAGGCCTGAGGGGGGGAAAAGGAAAAATTCCTGAGGGGATTTTTGGGGTCCCCACCCCAAATCCATTCATTTTTGGGGTCCCCCGCCCCAAATCCGCTGATTTTTGGGATCCCCCCCCTGTAAATTCGTTCGCCTGCGGATCCGGGTGAGGCCTGAGGGGAAAGGGAAAAGGGAGAAAAATCCTGAGGGGATTTTTGGGGTCCCCACCCCAAATCCACTGATTTTTGGGGTCACCCACCTCAAATCCGCTGATTTTTGGGGTCCCCCACCCCAAATCCGCTGATTTTTGGGATCCCCCCCCTGTAAATTCGTTCGCCTGCGGATCCAGGTGAGGCCTGAGGGGAAAGGGAAAAGGGAGAAAAATCCTGAGGGGATTTTTGCGGTCCCCACCCCAAATCCGCTGATTTTTGGGTTCCGCCACCCCAAATTTGCTGATTTTGGGGTCCCCCGCCCCAAATTTGCTGATTTTTGGCACCCCCAGGGCCTGGTGGAGCCCGAGGCCGCCCGGGCCCAGCTCCGCTCACGCCTGAGGAGCCTCGAGCAGCGCCTTAGGAACCTCTCGGGAGCCTCCCCTCAGCCCCCTCTGGGCCCTGCCGAGCGCCACCAGGTTCGTCAAGGCTTTAATTAGCGCCCCTGACCTCGTTAATGAGTGTGGGGGGGGGCGGCCTAATTAGCCTGATTGGTAATTAACCCCCCCTCTAGGCCTCCGTGCTCCGAGCGGAATTCGCCCGCCTGGAACAGGCCCTGAAGGCCCTGGAGACCCCCGGGGACTCCCAGATTTTGGGGTTTAATAAATAAAAATAATTTAAATTTCTCATTAATGAGGTTGTCGGCCTCGTTAGGGTTTGTTAAAGGGGGGGGGCGGGGTTTAAGGGGGAGGGGAGGGGCTAAAGCGCTCAGGCTCCGCCCCCCCCCGGATTGGGATCGTTGGTTGCAGCAGGAGCTGGAGCTGCTGAGAAACCCCCAAAAAAATCGCCCAAAATTGGGTCAGAAACCCTAAAATTTGGACTTTTGAGACTCCAAAACCGAGCTTGAAGAAACCCCAAAAAAATCGCCCAAAACTGGGTCAAAGACCCTAAAATTCGGACTTTCTACGAGGCCGAAACCGAGCTTGACGAGCCCAAAATTGGGTCGGAGACTCCAAAATTGGGTCAGGGACCCCAAAAATTGGAACTCTGAGACCTCAAACTGCAACCAGAGACCCCAAAATTGGGCTTGAAGACCCCAAATTCGACTTGAAGACCCCAAAATTGGACTTGGGAGACCCCAAATTTCAACTTGGAGACCCCAAACTTGGACTTGAAGACCCCAAAATTTGACTTGAAGACCCCAAATTTCGACTTGGAGACCCCAAATTTCGACTTGGGAGACCCCAAATTTCGACTTGAAGACCCCTAATTTTGAGTTGAAGACCTCAAATTTCGACTTGGGAGATCCCAAATTTCTACTTGAAGACCCCAAATTTCTACTTGAAGACCCCAAATTTCGATTTGGAGACCCCAAATTTTGACTTGAAGACCCCAAAATTTCGACTTGGGAGACCCCAAAACCCATCTCAAAGACCCCAAAATCCAGCTCTGGGGCCCCCCCGCCATGCGGTGACACCCCCGGGACCCCCCTGGAGCAGCGCCGGGACCCCCAAATTGGGGCTCAGCACCCCCAAATCGGGGCTCAGGACCCCCCTGCGGCCACCTCAGGTACCTCCCCCTCCCCCTCCCCACTTTGGTGTCCATTTGTCCTTCCTGGGGTCACCCCGACCCCCTCCCCCCATTGGTGACCTCCCCTTTGTCCTTCCCCCTCCATTTCAGGTCCCCCCATGGCCGAGGGCTCCTCTTCCTCTTCCTCCTCTTCCTCCTCCTCCTCTTCCTCATCCAGGACGGGGGTGACAGAGCCGGACCCGGCCTGGGGGGGGCCCGGGGGGGTTGGGGTTGGAACCGGAACCGGCACCGGGAGCTCCTGGGCCGGAGGCATCATCACCATCACCGTCACTGCTGCACCCCCGGAGGAGGAGGAGGAGGAGGAGGAAGAAATTGGGGGGGAAATTGGGGAGATTGGGGGGGTTGGGGATATCGAGGGGATTGGGGATGGAGGGGAGAGAGGGGAAATTGGGGACAGGGGGGAAATTGGGGGGACTGGAGGTGGAAGGGAAATTGGGGGGATTGGGGAAATTGGGGAGAGAGGGAAAACTGGGGACCTTGAGGATAGAGGGGAAATTGAGGGGATTGTGGAAATTGGGGGGATTGGGAAGATTGGGGACCTTGGGAATAGAGGGGAAATTGGGGGCATTGGGGGAATTGGGGACAGAGGGAAAATTGGGGGAATTGGGGAAATTGAGGACTTTGGGGATAGAGAGGAGAGAAGGGAAACTGGGGGGATTGGGGACATCCAGAGGATTGGGGACGGAGGGAAAATTGGGGGAATTGGGGATAGAGGGGAGAGAGGAGAAATTGGGATTGGGGACATCAAGGGGATTGGGGACAGTGGGGAAATTGGGGGGATTGGGAGGGAAATTGGGGGGATTGGGAGGGAAATTGGGGGGATTGGGGATGGAGGGGAGAGAGGGAAAATTTGGGGGATTGGAGATAGAGAGGACAGAGGGGAAACTGAGGGGATTGGGGACCTTGGGGACAGAGGGGAGAGAGAGGAAATTGGGGGACTTGGGGATAAAGGGGACAGAGGGGAAATTGGGGACCCCAAAGGTGTTGGGGACATCAAGGACATCGGGGATTTTGGGGACATCGCGGACAGAGGGGACCTTGGGGACTCTGGGGGTGTCGGGGACCTTGAGGACCTCAAAGCTTTTGGGCACATCAAGGACATCATGAGAATTGGGGACATCAAGGACATTGGGGACAGAGGGGACCTTGAAGACCTCAAAGGTCTTGGGGACCTTGGGGGCAGCAGGGACATCGGGGGCAGAGGGGAGAGAGGGGAAATTGGGGGGATTGGGGACATCGGGGACTCTGGGGATGCTGGAGACCTCGAGGACCTCAAAGCCTTTGGGGACGTCAAGGACATTGGGGACCTTGGGGACAGAGAGGAAATTGGGAGGATTGGGGATAGAGGGAGGATTGGGGATTTTGGGGACCTTGGGGACTCTGGGGGTGTCAGGGACCTCGAGGACCTCAAAGCTTTTGGGGACGTCAAGGACATTGGGGACAGAGGGGAAATTGGGAGGATTGGGGATTTTGGGGACCTTGGGGACCTCAAAGCTTTTGGGGACATCGAGGACACGAGGGGGATTGGGGACAGAGGGGACCTTGGGGACCCCAAAGGTGTTGGGGACACCAAAGACATCAAGGACATCGGAGGAATCGGGGACAGAGGGGAAATTGGGGACATCAGAGACTTTGGGGACATCAAGGACATTGGGGACCTCGGGGACAGAGTGGGGATTGGGGGTGTTGAGGACTTTGGGGACCTCAAAGGTGTTGGGGACCTTGGGAACTTTGGGGACCCTGGGGACTTCAGGAACAGAGGGAGGATCGGGGACAGAGGGGACCTTGAGGACCTCAAAGCTTTTGGGGACATCGAGGGCATCGTGGGGATTGGGGACAGCGGGGAAATTGGGGACTCTGAGGATCTTGGGGACCTTGAAGACCTCAAAGGTGTCGGGGACCTTGGGGACATCGGGGGCAGAGGGGGGATCGGGGACTCTGGGGGTGTTGGGGACCTCAGGGACCTCAAAGGTGTCGGGGACATCGGGGACAGAGGGGAAATTGGGGACTCTGAGGATCTTGGGGACCTAAAAGGTGTCAGGGACCTTGGGGACATCGGGGACATCGGGGACAGAGGGGGGATCGGGGACCTCGGGGACATCGGGGACTCTGGAGATGTTGAGGACCTCAGGGACCTCAAAGCTTTTGGGGACCTCAAAGGTCTTGGGGACAGAGGAGACCTTGAGGACATCAGAGACTTTGGGGACCTTGGGGACTCTGGGGACATCGGGGACTTTGGGGACCTCAGAGGTCTTGGGGACCCTGGGGACATCGAGGGGATTGAGGGCGTCAGGGACAGAGGGGAAATTGGGAACTCTGGGGATTTTGGGGACCTTGAGAAGCTCAGAGGTGTTGGGGACCTCGGGGACAGAGGGGAAATTGGGGACCTCAAAGGTCTTGGGGACCTTGGGGACATCGGGGACACCAAAGGGATCGGGGACAGAGGGGAAATTGGGGGGGTTGGGGGGATTGGGGACCTCGGGGACTCTGAGGGTCTTGAGAACCTTGAGGACCTTGGGGACTTTGGGGTCACCACCCTGAGGGACCTCGGGGTCACTGGGGTCACTGGGGTCAGTGACCTTGGGGTCAGTGGGGTCCTTGAGGACCTCGGGGTCACTGGGGTGGGGGTCACTGGGGTCACTGGGGTCACTGGGGTCATGGTCAGTGGGGTCAGTGACCTCGGTGACCCCGATGACCTCGGTGACCCCAATGACCTCGCCGCCCTCGGGGGCGTGGCCTGCCGTGCCGGGGGCATCACCATCACCGTGCTGGCCCCGCCCCCCGAGGAGGAGGAGCTTCCCGACGATGACGTCATCGCCGCTGACGTCACACAGGGGCGGGGCAGCTCCTCCCCTCCCCCCGCCGGTGGTGACGTCACTTCCTCTGCGCCCGGGGGCGATGACGTCACTTCCTGCGGTCCGGAGGGAGCGCTCGGGGGTGACATCATCAGCGGAAGTGACGTCATCAGCAACCGTGACCTCACTGATGACGCCATCGCTGGGAGGGGCCTGGGCGACCTCGTTGATGACGTCACAGCCCCAGAGAGTGACGTAATTGATGACGTCATCACATTACACGACATCACTGATGACGTCATAGCCAGACATGACCTCATTGATGACGTCATCACATCACACGACCTCGCTGATGACATCACAGCCGGACACGACCTCACCGATGACGTCATTGCCTGGGATGACGTCACAGCCCCGATCCCCAAGGGCGATGATGTCACGCCCGGAAGTGACATCACCGATGACGTCATCGCAGCCCCCCAATTCCCCTCCCTTCCCGAGGATGACGTCATCCATCAAGACGATGACATCACCGATGACGTCACCACAATCCCCGGGCCCTGCTCCCTCCCTACCGATGACATCATCACGGCCGATGACGTCACTTCCTCCCTGCTGTGTGACGTCACCGGGGACCTCGAGGGCTCCTGGGACGACCTCGCCGATGACGTCACCGCCGAGGACGATGACGTCACTCCTGACGACGACGATGACGTCACTCCCTTCCTCCCTTTGCCCCGCCCCCCCAGCCCGGAGACCGCCCTCGTTGATGACGTCACCGATGACGTCACCCCGGGGGCGGAGCAACCGCTGCTGGGCACCGCCCCTTCCGGCCGTGACGTCACCGATGACGTCAGCGATGACATCACTCGTAGGGGCGGGGCAGGTGAGAGGAGAAAAGAGGGGGCGCGGCCTGAGATTTGGGGGGGCGTGGCTTGGCGCTGTGTGGGGGCGGGGCCTCCTGGGCGTGGCCTGCATTGACCACGCCCCCTCCCCGCTCTGGCCACGCCCCCAGGAGCCCCCCAGACGCCCCCCCCCGGCTGCCCCCTGCTCTTCGTCGCCCTCCTCTGCCTCCTGCTGGCGCTGCTGCTGCTGGCCGGGCTCTGCGCGGTACCGGGGGGGCCAAAATCCTCCTGGGGGGGCAGAAAATATCCTGGGGGGGGTCAGAAATTATCCTGGGGGGGTCAGAAAAATATCCTGGGGGGGCAGAAATTATCCTGGGGGGTCAGAAAACACCAAAACACACAGAAATACACTGAGGGGTCAGAAATTATCCTGGGGGGGTCAGAAATGCAGTGGGTGGGTCAGAAAAATATCCTGGGGGGTCAAAAAATGTCCTGGGGGGGCAAAAAATGTCCTGGGGGGTCAAAAAAATATCCTGGGGGGGGTCTAAAATGTTGGGGAGGGGGCTCAAAATGTTGGGGGGGGAGGGTTTTGGGACCCCCAGATTCCATTTTTGGGGGAGTTTTTTGGGGGGGTTTGGAGTTTTGGGGGGGTCCCGGGGGATTTTTGGAATTTTGGGGGGGTCTCAGGGGGTTTTTGGGGCTTTTGGGACCCCCGGCTTCCATTTTTTGGGGGGGGGGGGGAGGAGGAGGTTTTGGGACCCCCGGATTCCGTTTTGGGGGGGATTTTGGAGCTTTGGGGGTTTTTGGGGGGGGTCCCGGGGGAGTTTTGGGGGGTTTTGGGTGGTTTTTGGGTGGTTTTTGGGGGGGTTCTGACCCTTCCCCTCCCCCCCCAGGCCGTTCATTACGTCAAGGTTTTCCTCATCAGCTCGGCGGCGCTGGCGGTGCCCCCCCCCGAGGCCTTCCCGTGAGCCAAAACCGCCCCAAATCGCCCCAAAAAAGCGCCCTGGGAGCCCGAAAAAATCCCGTTTAAAACAAAAAAATAAAATTTAAAAATTAAAAACCAAAAAAACGGGGTCTGAGTCCTTAATGTGAGCCAAAACCGCCTGAAATCGCCCCAAAAAAGCACCCTGGGAGTCCGAGAAATTCCATTTTAAAAGAAAAAAAATAAAATAAAATAAAATAAAATTAAATTAAATTAAATTAAATTAAATTAAATTAAAATAAAATAAAATAATAAAATAAAATAAATAAAATAAAATAAAATAAAATAAAATAAAATAAAATAAAATAAAATAAAATAAAATAAAATAAAATAAAATAAAAAAATAAAATAATAAAATAAAATTAAATTAAATTAAGTTAAATTAAATTAAATTAAATTTAATTTAATTTAAAAAAAAACCAAAAAAAAACAAGAAAAAAACGGAAAATTGTCCCAAGGGGTGGGGAAATCTGGGGGGGTTTGGGGACATTTGGGGACACCTGGGGCGATTTTGGGGCCATTTGGGGACATTTGGGGGGGTTTGGGGACACCTGAGGGGTGTTTTAGGGACACCTCAGGGGGGGTTGGGGATATTTGGAGGCATTTGGGGCATTTGGGGGGATTTGGGGACATTTTGGGGGTTTTTAGGGACACCTCAGGGGGGTTTGGGGGTATTTGGAGACATTTGGGGCATTTGGGGGGATTTGGGGGTTTGGGGCCACCTGGGGGGATTTTGGGGACGCCTGGGGTGGGTTTGGGGACATTAGGGGGCACCTCAGGGGGGTTTGGGGAGGGTGTGGGGACACCTCAAGAGGTTTGGGGCCAATTTGGGGCCAATTTGGGGCCGTTTGGGGCCAATTTGGGGCCGTTTGGGGCCGTTTGGGGCCTCGGCCCGGGCTTGTCCCCGGTCAGGGCCCGGCGGCTCCGGACAATGGAAAATTATCCCCAGGGGTGGGGAAATTTGGGGGGGTTTTGGGGGGTTTGGGGACACCTGAGGGGGGTTTGGGGACATTTGGGGACATTTGGGGACACCTGAAGGGGATCTGGGGACATTTCAGGACATTTCGGGATGGTTTGGGGACATTTGGGGACATTTGGGGGATTTTGGGGCACCTCAGAGGGGTTTGGGGATATTTGGGGACATTTGGGGTCACCTGGGGACACCTTGGGGGGATTTTGGGGACATCTGGGGGGATTTTGGGGGCACCTCAGGGGGTTGGGGGACATTTGAGGACATTTGGGGACATTTGGGGACACCTGAGGGGGGTTTCAGGGACACCTGGAGGGTTTGGGGGCACCTCAGAGGGGTTTGGGGCCATTTGGGGCCATTTGGGGGGGGGGTTGGGACATTTGGGGGTGTTTGTGGACACCTCGGGGGGGTTTGGGGGACATTTGGGGACATTTGGAGACATCTGGGGACACCTGGGGGGATTTGGGGGGCACCTCAGGGGGGTTTGGGGACATTTGGACACATTTTGGGACATTTTGGGGACATCTGGGGACATCTGGGGACATTTGAGGGGGGTTTGAGGGCACCTGCAGTGGGTTCGGGGACATCTGGGGAGATTTTAGGGACACCTGGAGCGGGTTTGGGGATATTTGGGGACATTTGGGGACACCTGGGGGGGTTTGGGGACACCTCAGGAGGTTTGGGGCCGTTTGGGGCCAATTTGGGGCCGTTTGGAGCCAATTTGGGGCCCGTTTGGAGCCAATTTGGGGCCGTTTGGGGCCATTTGGGGCCATTTGGGGACACCTCAGGGGGGTTTGGGGCCGTTTGGAGCCAGTTTGGGGCCATTTGGGGCCGTTTGGGGCCAATTTGGGGCCGTTTGGGGCCGTTTGGGGCCTCGGCCCGGGCTTGTCCCCGGTCAGGGGCCGGCGGCTCCGGACAATGGAAAATTATCCCCAGGGGTGGGGAAATTTGGGGGGGTTTTGGGGGGTTTGGGGACACCTGAGGGGGGTTTGGGGACATTTGGGGACATTTGGGGACACCTGAAGGGGATCTGGGGACATTTCAGGACATTTCGGGATGGTTTGGGGACATTTGGGGACATTTGGGGGATTTTGGGGCACCTCAGAGGGGTTTGGGGATATTTGGGGACATTTGGGGTCACCTGGGGACACCTGGGGGGATTTTGGGGACATCTGGGGGGATTTGGGGGGCACCTCAGGGGGTTGGGGGACATTTGAGGACATTTTGGGACGTTTGGGGACATCTGGGGACACCTGAGGGGGGTTTCAGGGACACCTGGAGGGTTTGGGGGCACCTCAGAGGGGTTTGGGGCCATTTGGGGCCATTTGGGGGGGGGGTTGGGACATTTGGGGGTGTTTGTGGACACCTCGGGGGGGTTTGGGGGACATTTGGGGACATTTGGAGACATCTGGGGACACCTGGGGGGATTTGGGGGGCACCTCAGGGGGGTTTGGGGACATTTGGACACATTTTGGGACATTTTGGGGACATCTGGGGACATTTGAGGGGGGTTTGAGGGCACCTGCAGTGGGTTCGGGGACATCTGGGGAGATTTTAGGGACACCTGGAGCGGGTTTGGGGATATTTGGGGACATTTGGGGACACCTGGGGGGGTTTGGGGACACCTCAGGAGGTTTGGGGCCGTTTGGGGCCAATTTGGGGCCGTTTGGAGCCAATTTGGGGCTGTTTGGAGCCAATTTGGGGCCGTTTGGGGCCATTTGGGGCCATTTGGGGACACCTCAGGGGGGTTTGGGGCCGTTTGGAGCCAGTTTGGGGCCATTTGGGGCCGTTTGGGGCCAATTTGGGGCCGTTTGGGGCCGTTTGGGGCCTCGGCCCGGGCTTGTCCCCGGTCAGGGCCCGGCGGCTCCGGACAATGGAAAATTGTCCCCAGGGGTGGGGAAATTTGGGGGGGTTTTAGGGGGTTTGGGGACACCTGAGGGGGGTTTGGGGACATTTGGGGATATTTGGGGACATTTGGGGGGGGGGTTGGGACATTTGGAAGCACCTGGGGGTATTTTGGGGACATTTGGGGCGTTTGGGGGCATTTGGGGGCACCTGAGGGAGGTTTAGGGAGGGTTTGGAGACATTTTGGGGGGGTTTGGAGACATCACAGGGGGGGTTTGGGGACATTCCAGGACATTGCAGGACATTTGGGGACACCTGAGGGGGTTTGGGGACACCTGGGGATGCCTGGGGTAATTTTGGGGATGTTTGAGGACATTTTGGGACATTTGGGGACACCTGGGGACACCTGAGGGGGGTTTGGGGGACACTGGAGGGATTTTGGGGACACTTGAGGGGGGTTTGGGGATATTTGAGGGCATCTGGGGACACCTGGGGGGGTTTTGGGGCCATTTGGGGACATTTGGGGCCACCTGAGGGGATTTTGGGGACATCTGGGGGGATTTTGGGGCCATTTGGGGCCACCCAGAGCCCCTCGCGTCGCCCCCCCAGGCTCAGCCCCACCCCAGGGGAGGTCCCGGCCCCGATCCCATAAATTTGGGGTCAGAGGGGGCCGGGGGGGGGCAGAGCCATGGAGGCGACACCGGCGGTGGCTTTGGGGACGCTGCTGCTGCTGCTGCTGGGGGGTGAGGGGGGCGTTTTGGGGGGATTTTGGGGCATTTTGGGGCATTTTGGGGCCATTTGGGGACTTCGGGGGACACTCAGGGACCCTTTAAGGACATTTGGGGACATTTTGGGGAATTTGGGGACTTTGGGGGACACTCGGGGACATTTGGGGACCCTTTAGGGACACTTGGGGACACTTTAGGGATATTTAGGGACATTTAGGGACATCTGGGGACCCTTTAGGGATATTTTGGGGACATTTAGTGACATTTGGGGGCATTTAGGGACACTTTAGGGACATGCGGGGATCCTTTAGGGACATTTAGGGACATTTGGGGACTTTGGGGGACACTTGGGGGCATTTGGGGGCATTTGGGGACACTTTGGGGACATTTTGGGGACATTTGAGGCCATTTAGTGACATTTTAGTGACATTTTGGGGCCATTTAGGGCCATTTAAGGACATTTAGGGACAACAAAGGGCACCAGAGGGGCCCTGGGGGGACATTTGGGGACACTTTAGGGCCATTTAGGGCCATTTAGGGACATTTGGTGTCACCAGAGGGGTCCGGGGGGGGGGTCCCTGTGACCCCCAAACCCCAAACCCCCCCCCCCCCCCTAACCCCAAACCCCACCCCGTGTCCCCCCCTAACCCCAAACCCCACCCCACAGCCCCCTCCGAGCCCCTCCCTGTCCCGGAGCCCTGGGGACAAGCGGTGACATCGCTGCTGCGGTCGCTGCTGCCCTCGGGCACGGAACGGCCCCGGCCCGGCTCGGAACGGCCCCAGCCCGGCTCGGAACGGCCCCGAGGACTCGGCGCGTGGCTCCAGGATTTAGGGACGTGGCTCCAAGGAAACCCGGCCCGGCCCCAAATCCCGAGGGGGCCTTGGGGGCATCCCCGAGCTCCGGAGGGACCCCGAGGGACCGGGAGGTGTCCCCAGGAGGAGGGGACGGGTCCCCGGGAGCCGTTCCAGGCTGTCCCGGGACAAGGAGCAGGTCCCCGGGAGCCGTTCCAGGCTGTCCCGGGACAAGGAACGGGTCCCCGGGGGTCGTTCCAGGCTGTCCCGGGACAAGGAACGGGTCCCCAAGAGGAGGGGACAGGTCCCCAAGGACCCGGGACGCGTCCCCGGGGGCCATTCCCGGCTATCCCAGGACAAGGCTCAGATCCCCGGGGGCCATTCCCGGCTGTCCCGGGACAAGGATCAGCTCCCCGGGGACCATTCCCGGCTATCCCAGGACAAGGCTCAGCTCCCCGGGGGCCATTCCCGGCTATCCCGGGACAAGGCTCAGCTCCCCGGGGGCCATTCCCGGCTATCCCGGGACAAGGCTCAGCTCCCCGGGGGCCATTCCCGGCTATCCCGGGACAAGGCTCAGATCCCCAAGGACCCGGGACCCCTCCCCAGCGCCACCTTCCCCTGCCGGGGGTCGCGGCCCTCGGAGCCCCCGGGAGCCGGGACGAGTCCGGGGACAGCGAAGGCAGCGACAGCCGCGGTGAGGGCACAGCCGGGGGCAGGGGAAGGGATTTGGGGACACGCGGGGACCCCGAGTTCAGCTCTGTCCCCATCCCGAGCAGGTCGGGGCCGCTCCGAGGAGCCGCGGGAGCCGCTGTAGCCCCGCGGGTGTCGCCGCGTCCCTCCCCCGGTGGCACCGGGGCGGTGGCACCGAGCTCCGGGTCCTTGGGTCGCCGTCAGCGGTTGTCACCTCCTGTTGCCAACCTTGGTTCCGATGTCCCCTCCCCGATGTCCCCAATGTCCCCAACTCCATCCCCGTGTCCCCAACCCTGTCCCCAACCTGTCCCCGATGTCCCTTTCCCGTCCCCGATGCCCCAAATCCGTCCCCGTGTCCCTCTCCCATCCCCGTGTCCCCTCCCCGATGTCTCCGATGTCCCCAACCCTGTTCCCGATGTCTCTTTCCCGTCTCCGATGTCCCCAACCCTGGCCCTAATGTCCCTCTCCGGTTCCCGATGTCCCCAACCCCATCCCCGTGTCCCCTCCCCGATGTCTCCGATGTCCCCAACCCCATCCCCGATATCCCCAACCCTGCCCCCGATGTCCTTTTCCTGTCCCCGATGTCCTCAACCCTGTCCCCAAACCCTGTTCCCGGTGTCCCCAACCCCATCCCCGATATCCCCGATATCCCCGATAGCCACAACCCTTTCCCCGTGTCCCCAACCCATCCCCGATGTCCTTCTCCCATCCCCGATATCCCCTCCCCGATGTCTCCGATGTCCCCAACCCCATCCCCGGTGTCCCCAACCCCATCCCCGATGTCTCTTTCCCGTTCCCGATGTCCCCCTCTCCCATCCCCGATATCCCTCTCCCACCCCCGGTGTCCCCAACCCCGGTCCCCGCGTCCCCAACCTTGTGTCCGATGCCCCTTCCCCGATGTCCCCGAGGTGTCTCCGGTGTCCCCAACCCCATCCCCGATGTCCCAAATCCGTCCCCGTGTCCCCCTCTCCCATCCCCGCTGTCCTCGCCTGTCCCCGGTGTTCCTAACCTTGTTCCGATGTCCCCAACCCTGTTCCCAACCCCATCCCCGTGTCCCCAACCCTGTCCCAAACCCTGTCCCCGATATCCCCTCCCCTTCTGTTCCCGATGTCCCCCTCTCATCCCCGATATCCCCTCCCCGATGTCTCGATGTCCCCAACCCCATCCCCGAGGTGTCCCCAACCCTTTCCCCGATGTCCCTTTCCCGTCCCCGATGTCCCCAACCTTGTCCCCGATGTCCCCTCCCCGATGTCCCAGGTGTCTCCGATGTCCCCAACCCCCCCAACCCTGGCCCCGTCCCTCTCCCATCCCCGTGTCCCCTCTCCGACGTTCCCAACCCTTTCCCCGATGTCCCCCTCCCATCCCCGATGTCCCCAACCGATGTCTCCGATGTCCCCAACCCCATCCCCGTGTCCCTTTCCTATTCCCAACCCTTTCCCCATGTCCCCCTCCCGTCCCCGATTCCCTCCCCGATCTCCGATGTCCCCAACCTTTTCCCCGATGTCCTCGACCCCATCCCCGTGTCCCCAACCTGTCTCCATGTCCCCTCCCCGATGTCCCCGAGGTGTCCCCGATGTCCCTTTCCCATCCTCGCTGTCCCCTCTCTCATCCCCGTGTCCCTTTCCTATTCCCAACCCTTTCCCCGATGTCCCTCTCCCATCCCCGATGTTCCCAACCCCATCCCCGTGCCCCTTTCCTATTCCCAACCCTTCCCCGTTCCCGATGTCCCTCTCCCATCCCCCGTGCCCCCTCCGCGATGTCTCCGATGTCCCCAACCCTGTTCCCAACCCCGTCCTCGATGTCCGCTCCCATCCCCGTGTCCCCTCTCCGATGTCCCCAACCTTTTCCCCGATGTCCCTTTCCCGTTCCCGATGTCCCCAATAAAGGTGGAAGCAGCATCGCCCCCGCCCTCATCCCTTGGGGACACCGAGGGGACACCGGGGGCTCCTCCCGGGGACATTCGGGGACACCTCGGACACCTCGGAGCGGCTCCTCCCGGGGATATTCGGGGACACCCCGGGGTGGGGACACCGGGGGCACCTCGGGGACATTTTGGGACACCGGGGACAGCTCGAGGGGCTCCTCCACAACACTCGGGGACATTTGGGGGCACCCCGGGGTGGGGACACCGAGGGGACACCTTGGGGCGGCTCCTCTCGGGGACATTCGGGGGACACCTCGGACACCTCGGACACCTCGGGGACATTCACACCCACACCCACACACACCCACACCCACCCCCCACACCACCCACACCACCCCCCCCACACACCCACACCCCACCCACAGGGGACACCTCGGACACAGGGGGGCTCCTCCCGGGGACATTTGGGGCCACCTCGGGGACATTTGGGGCCACCTCGGGGTACCCCCCACACACCCGGGGACACCTCGGGGACACCTCGGACACCTCTGGGGGACATTCGGGGCCACTTCGAGGACATTCGGGGCCACCTCGGAGCGGCTCCTCCCGGGGCCACCTCGGGGCCACCTCGGGGCGGGGACACCGGGGCCACCTCGGGGCCACCTCGGGGACATTTGGGCCACCTCGGGGACACCGGGGCCACTTCGGGACGGCTCCTCCCGAGGACATTTGGGGCCACCTCGGGGCCACCTCGGGGTTGGGGGACACCACGCGAGACCCCAACCCATTTTTTGGGCACATTTTTATTTATTTCCTCCTCCTCCTCCTCTTCTTTGGGGGGTGGGGGAGGGGCTCATGGGGCCTCTGCCGGGGGGGGCGGGGCCTGGTCCTTATCTCTCTTATCGCTGTTATCGCTGTTATCGCTGTTCTCGCCCCGCTCGCCCCCGGGCCAGGCGGGCAGCGGTGGCCACGGGGCCAGCGGCAGCCCCGGGGGGGGGAGGGGCTCGGCCCGGGGGGGGCTGGGAGGGCTCTGAGGGGGGGAGGGGCGGCGGCGTTCGGCCATGGCTGGAGGAAAGGAGGGGGCGGGGAGGGGGGGGGTGAGCACCAGTGAGCGCCCCAGTTCACCCCAGTTCCTCCCAGTGCCCCCCAGTTCACCCCAGTTCCTCCCAGTTTGCTCCCAGTTCACCCCAGTTCACCCCAGTGCCCCCAGCGCCTCCCAGTTTCTCCCAGTTTGCTCCCAGTCCCCCCCAGTCCCTCCCAGTTCCTCCCAATTTGCTCCCAGTCCCCCCAGTCCATCCCAGTCCCACCCAGTCCCTCCCAGTTCCTCTCAGTGCCCCCCCAGTGCACCCCCAGTCCCCCCCAGTCCCTCCCAGTTCCTCCCAGTCCCTCCCAGTTTGCTCTCAGTGCCCCCAGTTCCCCTCAGTGCCCCCCCAGTGCCTCCCAGTTCCCCCCAGTGCCTCCCCAGTTTGCTCCCAGTGCCCCCCAGTCCCTCCCAGTGCCTCCCAGTCCCTCCCAGTTCCCCCCCAGTGCCCCCGTTTTCTCCCAGTGCCCCCCAGTCCCTCCCAGTACCCCCCAGTGCCCCCCCAGTACCTGGCAGCACTGCCGGGTCCCTCCTGTGCCGCACTGGGAGCAAACTGGGAGCAAACTGGGGGCACTGGGAGCACTGGTTCTGGGGGGGTGGGGCCTTACTGGGAGCACTGGTTTTGGGGGGGCGGGGCCTTACTGGGAGCACTGGTTTTGGCGGGGCGGGGCCTTACTGGGAAGACTGGGAGCACTGGTTTGGGGGGAGGCAGGGCCTTACTGGGAGCACTGGTTTTGGGGGGGGAGGGGCTGGAATGGGACCGAGATTGTCCCCAGTGTTCCCAGTATCCCCAGTGACGTCCCCATTCCCATTCCCAGTATCCCCAGTGCCCCACCCAGTGTCCCCAGTATCCCCAGTGTCCCATCCCAGTATCCCCAGTATCCCCAGTGACGTCCCCATTCCCATTCCCAGTGCCCCCAGTGTTCCCAGTATCCCCATCCCAGTGTCCCCAGTGACCCCATTCCCATTCTCAGTGTCCCCAGTGTCCCCCAGTGTTCCCAGTATCCCCATCCCAGTGTTCCCAGTGATGTCCCCACCCCGTCTCAGTTGTCCCCAGTGACCCCAATCCCATTCCCAGTTGTCCCCAGTGTTCCCAGTGTCCCCATTCCCAGTGACCCCAGTATCCCCAGTGCCCCCCCAGTGTCCCCATTCCCAGTTGTCCCCAGTGCTCCCAGTGTCCCCATCCCAGCTGTCTCCCAGTTGTGCCCAGTGTCCTCATTCCCATTCCCAGTTGTCCCCAGTTGTGCCCAGTGCTCCCAGTGCCCCCAATCCCATTCCCAGTGCCCCCAGTGTTCCCAGTGATGTCCCCGCCCCGTCCCAGTTGTCCCCAGTGACCCCATTCCCATTTCCAGTTGTTCCCAGCTGTCCCCAGTGACCCCATCCCATTCCCAGTTGTCCCCAGTGTCCCCATTCCCATTCCCAGTGTCCCCAGTTATCACCAGTGCCCCCATTCCCAGTGCCCCCAGTGTCCCCAGTGCCCCCATCCCATTCCCATTCCCAGTGTCCCCAGTGCCCCCAGCGACCCCATCCCAGTGTCCCCATCCCATTCCCATTCCCATTCCCATTCCCATTCCCATTCCCATTCCCATTCCCATTCCCATTCCCAGTTATCCCCAGTCCTCCCAGTCCCCCCAGCGACTCTGCCAGAACCAGACCCAAGACTTTATTTGGGATCCTTTGGGACACCCCAGGACCCCCCCAGGGACCCCCCAGGAACCCCCCCCCAGTGCCCCCATTCCCATTCCCAGTTATCCCCAGTCCTCCCAGTCCCCCCAGCAACGGGACCAGCGACTCCACCGGAACCAGATCCGAGACTTTATTTGGGATCTTTTGGGATCCCCCAGGATCTCCCAAATCCCTTATTTCCGGCACCCCCCGCACCCCTCCCCACCCTCATCCCCATCCCTGGATCCCGGAGCGGATCCCTGGGAATATCCCGAGGAGGATCCCTGGGAATATCCCGGAGCGGATCCCGATCCCGGAGCGGATCCCGGAGCGGATCCCGATCCCGGAGCGGATCCCGGAGCGGATCCCGGCCCGCGGCGGATCGGGAAGCGCCCCCCGATGCGGGCGGGGTGGCGCAGCCCCGGCACAAAAGGGATCCCGGGGTTTTTGTAACCGGGGCGCTGCCGGATCCCGGGGGATCCCGAAATTCCCCCGGAGGATCCCGAACCCCCAGAGGATCCCGAACCTCCGTAGGATCCCGAATTCCCTCCATAGGACCCTGAATTTCCCCCATAAGATCCTGAACTTCCTCCGTAAGATCCCGAATTCCCTCCATAAGATCCTGAATTTCCCCCAGAGGATCCCGAACCCCCTCCGTAGGATCCCGACCCTCCATAGGATTCTGGAACACGCCCATAGGATCCCGGTCTTCCAGAGGATCCCGAACCTCCCCCAGAGGATCCCGAACCTCCATAAGATCCCGAATTCCCCCCATAGGATCCCAAACCCCCTCCATAGGATCCCGGTCTGCCCCCATAAGATCCCGGTCTTCCATAGGATCCTGAACCTCCCCCAGAGGATCCCGAATTTCCCCCGTAGGATCCCGAACCCCCTCCATAAGATCCCGACCCCCCATAGGATTCTGGAACACGCCCATAGGATCCTGAACCCCCGTAGGATCCCGAATTCCCTCCATAAGATCCCGAATTCCCTCCGTAGGATCCCGACTCGTCCCCGTAGGATCCCGACCCTCCGAAGGATCCTGCGCCAGCCGAGTCCGAGTCCGGGAGCCCGTAAGATCCCGAGGATCCCCCGTAGGAGCCGGATCCGCCTCCCCCTTGGGATCCTGATCCAGATCCGGGTCTTCCTGATCCCACTCCGGGTCTGCCTGATCCCGATCCGGATCCAGATCCGGGTCTGCCTGATCCAGATCCAGCTCCGGGTCTGCCTGATCCAGAGCCAGATCCGGGTCTGCCTGATCCAGATCCAGATCCAGATCCGGGTCTTCCAGATCCTGACCCAATTCCTCCCTGGGATCCGGGTCTGCCCGATCCGGATCCAGATCCAGAGCCAGGTCTTCCTGATCCTAATCCGGATCCAGATCCAGAGCCGGGTCTTCCTGATCCTAATCCGGATCCAGATCCAGAGCCGGGTCTTCCTGATCCTAATCCGGATCCAGATCCAGATCCGGATCCGGATCCGGGTCTGCCTGATCCTAATCCAGATCCAGATCCGGGTCTTCCAGATCCAGATCCAGATCCGGGTCTTCCGGATCCAGATCCGGATCCAGGCCTGCCCGATCCGGATCCGTAGGACCCTGAGCTGGATCCCGATCCGTAGGATCCCGAATTCCCAGAGGATCCCGATCCGTAGGATCCCGATCCGCCCCCGTAGGATCCCGAATTTCCGGACGATCCCGAATTTCCGTAGGATCCCACATTGCTGGAGGATCCCGAGGTGCCGTAGGATCCCGATCCCCCGTAGGACCCCGAATTTCCGTAGGATCCCGATCCTGAATTCCCAGACGATCCCGAATCTCCGTAGGATCCCAAATTTCCAGAGGCTCCCGATCCCCCATAGGATCCTGAATTTCCATAGGATCCCGATCCCCCATAGGACCCTGAGTCTCCTCCGTAGGATCCCGAATTTCCAGAGGATCCCGAATTTCCAGAGGATCCCGATCCTGAATTTCCAGAGGCTCCCAATCCCCCATAAGATCCTGAATTTCCGTAGGATCCCGATCCCAAATTCCCAGATGATCCCGAATCTCCGTAGGATCCTGAATTTCCGCCCCCATAGGATCCCGATCCTCCAGAGGATCCCGAATTCCCAGATGATCCCGATCCCCCATAGGACCCCGATCCTCCATAAGATCCCGAATTCCCGTAGGATCCCGAATTTCCGTAGGATCCCGATCCCGAATTCCCGGACGATCCCGATCCTTCAGAGCATCCCGGATTCCCGGTGGATCCCGGATTCCCGCTGGATCCCGCTCCCAGCGCGGGGCTCAGGAATCCCAGCGGATCCTTGCAGGGATCGACCCCGGCCGTGAGCGGGGCCAGGGCGGGGGAGGGGCCGGGCCCTGAGGAGCCGCAGGAGCCTGGGGGGGGGGAGGGGAGGACCAGTTCAGACCAGTTCAGACCAGTTCAGCCCAGTTCAGCCCAGTTCACACCAGTGCAGACCAGTTCAGACCAGTTGGTCCCAGTTCCCATCTCAGTTTATCCCAGTTTGTCCCAGTTTGTCCCAACGCCCCCATTTGAGTTCAGCCCAGTTCAGCCCAGTCCCTCCCAGTTCCTCCCAGTCCCCTCCCAGTTCATCCCAGTTCATCCCAGTTTATCCCAGTCCCTCCCAGTTCCCCCCAGTTCATCCCAGTCCATCCCAGTTCATCCCAGTTCATCCCAGTTCATCCCAGTCCCCAGCTCAGTCCCTCCCAGTTCATCCCAGTTCATCCCAGTCCAACCCAGTTCATCCCAGTTCCCAGTTCATCCCAGCTCATCCCAGTTCAGCCCAGTCCCTCCCAGTTCATCCCAGTCCCCATCTCAGTTCATCCCAGTTCATCCCAGTTTATCCCAGTCCCTCCCAGTTCCTGCCCCAGTTCATCCCAGTCCATCCCAGTTCATCCCAGTTCATCCCAGTTCATCCCAGTCCCCAGCTCAGTCCCTCCCAGTTCATCCCAGTTTATCCCAGTCCAACCCAGTTCATCCCAGTTTGTCCCAGTTCATCCCAGTTCATCCCAGTCCATCCCAGTCCCTCCCAGTTCATCCCAGTTTATCCCAGTCCCTCCCAGTCCATCCCAGTACCTCCCAGTTCGTCCCAGTTCATCCCAGTGCCTCCCAGTTCCTGCCCCAGTTTGTCCCAGTCCATCCCAGTTCATCCCAGTTCATTCCAGTTCATCCCCATTTATCCCAGTCCCTCCCCCAGTTTCTCCCAGCTCATCCCAGTCCATCCCAGTTCATCCCAGTTCCCATCCCAGTTTCTCCCGACTCATCCCAGTTCATCCCAGTCCCTCCCAGCTCGTCCCAGTTTATCCCAGTCCCTCCCAGTTCCTGCCCCAGTTCATCCCAGTCATCCCAGCCCCGCCCAGATTCCACATCCGTCATTCCCAGTCCCTCCCAGTCCCTCCCAGTCCCTCCCAGTCCCATCCCAGTTCATCCCAAATTCCCTACCAGTTCATCTCCGGCCCTCCCAGTCCCTCCCAGTCCCTCCCAGTTCCGTCCCAGTTCACGTCCCACAGCTTCCCTCCCTGACCCCATCCCAGTCCCTCCCAGTCTCTCCCAGTCCCTCCCAGTTCCCCCAGTACCCCCAAATCTCCATCCCAGTCCCTCCCAGTCCCTCCCAGTCTCTCCCAGTCCCTCCCAGTGCCCCCAGTTCCCTCCCAGTCCCTCCCAGTGCCCCCAGTCTCCATCCCAGTGCCCCCAGTGCCCCCAGATTTCCATCCCAGTCCCTCCCAGTCCCTCCCAGTCTCTCCCAGTCCATCCCAGTGCCCTCCAGAAAATCCATTCCCAGTCCCTCCCAGTGCCCCCAGATCTCCATCCCAGTGCCTCCCAGTGCCTCCCAGTCCCTCCCAGTCCCCCAAATCTCTATCCCAGTCTCTCCCAGTGCTCCCAGTCTCTCCCAGTGCTCCCAGTCTCCATCCCAGTGCTCCCAGTCCCCCAAATCTCCATCCCAGTCCTTTCCAGCCCACCCAGTCTCATCCCAGTCTATCCCAGTGCTCCCAGTGGCTCCCAGTGCTCCCAGTCCCTCCCAGTCCCCCCAGACTCCATCCCAGTCTCCATCCCAGTGCTCCCAGTCCCCCAAATCTCCATCCCAGTCCCCCCAGTCCCCATTCCAGTGCTCCCAGTGCTCCCAGTCCCCCAAATCTCCATCTCAGTCCTTTCCAGTCCCCCCAAATCTCCATCCCAGTGCTCCCAATCTCCCTCCCAGTCCCTCCCAGTGCTCCCAGTTCCCCCAAATCTCCATCCCAGCCCCCCAGTCTCATCCCAGTCCCCCCAGTCTCCATCCCAGTCCCTCCCAGTGCTCCCAGTCCCCCAAATCTCCATCCCAGTCTCCCTCCCAGTGCTCCCAGTTCCCATCCCTGTCCCCCAGCTCCCATCCCAGTCCCCCCAGTTCCCTCCCAGTCCATCCCAGTCCCCCAAACTCCATCCCAGTCCCCCCAGTCTCCCTCCCAGTCCATCCCAGTCCCCCCAAATCTCCCTCCCAGTCCCCCCCAGTCTCCCTCCCTCCATCCCGTCCCCCCAAATCTCCATCCCAGTCCCCCCAGTCTCCCTCCCAGTCCATCCCAGTCCCCCAAATCTCCATCCCAGTCCCCCCAGTCTCCCTCCCAGTTGCTCCCAGTTGCTCCCAGTCTCACCAGCCAGCAGCAGCACCAGCACCAGAACCTTCGGGACCTTCAGGACTTTTGGGGCCATCGGGGCCATCGAGGATTTGGGGGTTTTTAGGGTTTTTGGGGTTTTTGGGTTTTTTTGGGGATTTTTTGGGGTTTTTTGGGGGGTTTTTGGGGTTTTTGGGGCCAGCGGGGCCGGGAGGGGACGGGGAAGGGACCCGGGGCCACCTGAAATAGCCCGGCCGGGGGGGGGAGGGGCCACCCCAAAAATCCTCTGAGTCACCGGGATGGAGCCGCTTGGGGCGGGGCCACACCTGGGCCACACCCGGGCCACGCCCGGGATAGACCTGGGACATTTGGGACACACCCAGGATAGACCTGGGGGGATTTGGGATACCTGGGATAGACCTGGGATAGACCTGGGACATTTGGGACACACCTGGGGGGGCTGGGACACACCTGAGACACACCTGGGATACACCCGGGATAGACCTGGGACATTTGGGACACACCCAGGATACACCTGGGGGGATTTGGGACACACCTGGGGGGGCTGGAACACACCTGGGACACACCTGGGATACACCCGGGATAGACCTGGGACATTTGGGACACACCTGGGACAGACCTGGGGGGGATTTGGGATACCTGGGACACACCTGGGATACACCCGGGATAGACCTGGGACATTTGGGACACACCTGGGATAGACCTGGGGGGATTTGGGATACCTGGGATAGACCTGGGATAGACCTGGGACATTTGGGACACACCTGGGGGGGCTGGGACACACCTGGGATACACCTGGGACATTTAGGACACACCTGGAGGGAATTTGGGATACCTGGGACACACCTGGGACATTTGGGATACACCTTGGGGGGCTGGGCCACACCTGGGATAGACCTCGGGACATTTGGGACACACCTGGAGCACACCTGGGGAGATTTGGGATACCTGGGACACACCTGGGGGCACCTGAGACACCTGGGATACACCTGGGACAGACCTGGGATAGACCTGGGGGGGATTTGGGATAGACCTGGGACAGACCTGGGACAGACCTGGGATAGACCTGGGACATTTGGGACACACCTGGAGTGCTTAGGACACACCTGGGACACACCTGGGAGCACCTGAGACACCTGGGATACAGCTGGGGGATTCGGGACACACCTGGAGTACTTAGGATACACTTGGGGGGGCTGGGACACACCTGGGGGGGATTTGGGATACCTGGGACACACCTGGAGGCACCTGGGACACACCTGGGATAGACCTGGGACATTTGGGATACACCTGGGATACACCTGGGGGTATTTGGGATACCTGGGATACACCTGGGATACACCTGGGGGGGCTGGGACACACCTGGGACAGACCTGGGACATCTGGGACACACCTGGGGGAATTTGGGATACCTGGAACACACCTGGGTTACCTGGATCACACCTGGATCACACCTGGAGCACCTGAGACACACCTGGGACACACCTGGGACACACCTGGGACATTTGGGACACACCTGGGGGGGAATTGGGATACCTGGGACACACCTGGGATACACCTGGAGGGAATTTGGGATACCTGGGACACACCTGGGACATCTGGGATACACCTTGGGGGGCTGGGCCACACCTGGGATAGACCTGGGACACTTGGGACACACCTGGGATACACCTGGGACACACCTGGGGAGATTTGGGACACCTGGGACACACCTGGGGGCACCTGAGACACCCGGGATACACCTGGGACACACCTGGGATAGACCTGGGATAGACCTGGGATACACCTGGGACATCTGGGACACACCTGGGGGGATGGGATACCTGGGCCACACCTGGGGGGGCTGGGACACACCTGGGACATTTGGGATACACCTGGGGGGGATTTTGGATCCAGGGATTGGGATTTGGGAACCTGGAGCACACCTGGGGGGCTGGAACACACCTGGGTCACATCTGGATCACACCTGGAAGGGATTTGGAATACCTGGGACACACCTGGGACACACCTGGGACACACCTGGGTTACCTGGGGGGGACAGGGACACACCTGGGGGGATTTGAGATACCTGAGACACACCTGGATCACACCTGGATCACACCTGGATCACACCTGGGGGAGGGATACCTGGAGCACACCTGGATCACACCTGGATCACACCTGGGACACACCTGGGACACACCTGGGGGGATTTGGGATACCTGGAGCACACCTGGGATAGACCTGGGGGGAATTTGGGATACCTGGGACTCACCTGGGGGGGACAAGGACACACCTGGAGCACACCTGGGGGATTTGGGATACCTGGAGCACACCTGGATCTCACCTGGATCGCACCTGGATCACATCTGGAGTACTTAGGACACACCTGGGGCACATCTGGATCACACCTGGGGGGGATTTGGGATCCAGGGAATTGGGATTTGGGATACCTGGAGCACACCTGGGACACACCTGGGACACACCTGGGGTTACCTGGAGCACACCTGGAGGGGCTGGGACACACCTGGGGGGAATTTGGGATACCTGGGACACATCTGGATCACACCTGGGGGGGATTTGGGATCCAGGGAATTTGGATTTGGGATACCTGGGACACACCTGGGATACACCTGGGGACACCTGGATCACACCTGGAGCACACCTGGGGGTCTGGAACACACCTCGTCACACCTGGATCACACCTGGGGATTTGGGACACCTGGGACACACCTGGATCACACCTGGAGCACCTGGGACACACCTGAGATACATCTGGATCACACCTGGGGGGGATTTGGGATCCAGGGAATTGGGATTTGGGATACCTGGGACACACCTGGGACACACCTGGGACACACCTGGAGGGAATTTGGGATACCTGGGACACACCTGGGACACACCTGGAGGGAATTTGGGATACCTGGAGCACACCTGGGTTACCTGGATCACACCTGGAGCACCTGAGACACACCTGGGACACACCTGGGGGGAATTTGGGATACCTGGGACACACCTGGATCCATTTTGGGGGGGGTCAGGGGTCACCTGCCCGCCCAGGTGAGGGGTCAGAGGTCAGAGGTCAGGGGTCAGGGGTCAGAGGTCACCTGCCCGCCCAGGTGAGAGGGATCCGGGTCAGGTTTTGGGCGCGGCCGACGCCGAACTGACCCCAGCCCCTCCCCCACCCCTCCCCCACCCCCGGGAGGCGCCGATTTAGGGGGTGGGGGAGGGGCGGGGGGGGAGGGGAGACGCGGGAGACGCCCCTCCCCCACCCCCTGAGGGGATCCCGGGAATTTGGGGGGGGATTTTGGGGGAAATTGGGGGGGATTTGGAGTCTGGGGGGTCCCAGAAAGGGAATTTGGGGGAAATTTGGGGGATTTTGAAAGAATTTGGGGGATTTTGGGGAGATTTGGAGGATTTTGGGGAGATTCAGGGACATTTGGGGGGATTTAGGATTCAGGGTCCCAGGAAGGGAAGGATTTGGGGCAATTTGGGAGAAATTTGGGGAAATTCGGGGGATTTTGGGGGGAATTTGGGGGGTTTGGGGTCTGGCGGGTCCCAGAAAAGGGAATTTCGGGGGATTTTGGGGAATTTTGGGGGAATTTGGGGGAATTCGTGGGGATTTGGGGTCTGGGGGAACCCAGAGAGTGGAATCTGGGGGATTTTGGAAGAATTTGGGGCGATTTGGGAGAAATTTGGGGGGATTTGGGGTCTGGGGGAACCCAGGAACTGGAATTTGGGGGATTTGGGGCAATTTGGGAGAAATCTGGGGGGATTCGGGGGAATTTGGGATCTGGGGGACCCCGGAAAGGGAATTTGGGGGAATTTTGGGGATTTTAGGAGGATTTTGAGGGATTTTAGGGAGGATTTGGGGGAATTTGGGATCTGGGGGGGTCCCAGGAAGGGAATTTGGGGGATTTTGGGGAGATTTTGGGGCAATTTGGGCGATTTTAGGGAGGATTTGGGGGAATTCGGGATCTGGGGGGTCCCAGAAAGGGAATTTAGGGAGATTTGGAGGATTTTGGGGAATTTTGAGGGGATTTGGGGTCTGGGGGGTCCCAGGAAGCAGAATTTGGGGTAAATTCGGGGGATTTTGGGGAATTTGGGGGAGATTTGGGGACATTTTGGGGGGATTTGGGATTCAGGCTCCCAGGGAAGGGAATTTAGGGAGATTTGGGGGATTTTGGGGGGGATTCAGGGGAATTTGGGATTTGGGGGATCCCAGAAAGGGAATTTGGGGGATTTTGGGGAGATTTTGGGGAGATTTGGGGAGATTTTGGGGGAATCTGGGGGCTTTTGGGGGGATTTTGGGGGATTTTAGGGAGGATTTGGGGGGGAATTTGGGATCTGGGCGGGTCCCAGAAAGGGAATTTGGGGGGATTTTGGGGGATTTTGGGGACATTTAGGGCGGATTTCGGTTTCAGAGTCCCAGCAAGGGGAATCCGAGGCGAATTTTGGGGCGAATTCCTGACATTTTCGGCAATTTCAGGGCGCGAGGGGGAAGCGACCCGCCAAAAACCCCCGAGGCCCCTCCCCCCTCCCCTTCAAACCCCTCCCCCACCCCCCAAAGCCCCTCCCCCACCCCGCCCTTTCCGCACACAAAGAAAATCCCCCCCCTCACCCCTCCCCCACCCCCCGGAAACTCCCAAAATCCCCCAATTTCTCCCCAAAACCTCCCCCCACCCCCCAAAAACCCCTCAAAAAACCCCCCAAAAACTCCAAAAAACCCTAAAAAAAAGGGTGGGGGTGGGGAAAAAAAGAGGGGGGAGGGGCTCCCGCCCTCCCCGCCCCTCCCCCCAAGGAAAAGCCGCTTTTCCTGCCCCTCCCCCGCCTTCCCTTCCCCTCCCCCACCCCCCTCCCCCCCCCGGCCGCGGCCTCCGGGTCCCTCCCGAGCTCCAACCCCCGGTGAGTATTTTTTTTTGGGGGGGACCCCTCCCCCAATTTTTTTTTTTTTTTGGGTGGGGAGGGGTCTCTCGAGGTGTGGGGGGAGGGGCGGGACCCCCCCTTTTTTTTTTCCGCTCCCCCCCTTTTTTTTTATATTTTTTTTGCCTTTTTTTTTAGTTTTTTCCGCTTTTTTTTCTTCTTTTTTTTCCGCTTTTTTTGCTTTTTTTTTTCGCCTTTTTTTCTTTTTTTTTTTTCCCCCTATTTTCCACCCCCCCAAAAAAAATTCCGGAGCTTCCCCTCCCCCACCCGGCCACACCCCGAGGTTCCCGAGGGGGGGAGGGGAGGGGTCTTGGGTGGGGGAGGGGAAGATCCCAAAGCCCCCTCCCCCCCTCCCCCTTCACCACGGATTTTTTTTGGGGCGGTTTCCAGCGATTTTGGGATCGCCCGCGGCTTCCCCTCCCCCCCCACACCCAAAATCCGGAATTTTTGGGATTTCCACCCCCAAAACCCGGGAATTTTTGGGATTTCCACCCCAAACCTGAGATTTTTTGGGATTTCCAGCCCCAAACCCGGGAATTTTTGGGACCCCCCCCTCTCCTGGGGAGCCCCGGGTGGATTTTTTTGGGATGCCAAAAATTCCTGGAATTCCCCAGCGCAAAAATTCCTGGGATTTCCCCCAAAATTCCCAGGATTTCCCCCAAAATTCCTGGGTTTCCCCTGCACCAAAATTCCCAGGATTTCCCCCAAAATTCCTGGGATTTCCCCTCCCAAAATTCCCGAGATTTCCCCCAAAATCCCTGGGATTTCCCCCAAAATTCCTGGGTTTCCCCTGCACCAAAATTCCTGGGATTTCCCCCAAAATTCCAGGGGTTTTGGGGATTTGGGGGATTTTGGGGAGCCCCTGGGGGTTCCTGTCCCATCCTCGGTGGCTCCGAGGTCCCAAAGCCGCTCCCAGATCCCGTCCCGGGTCCTTCTGCGGTCCCCAAACCCATCCCTGGTCCCCCAAATCCCATCCCAGGTCCCCCAAACCCATCCCTGATCCCCCAAATCCCATCCCAGGTCCCCCAAACCCATCCCTGATCCCCCAAATCCCATCCCAGATCCCTCAAACCCATCCCAGATCCCTCAAACCCATCCCTGATCCCCCAAACCCATCCCAGGTCCCCCAAACCCATCCCTGATCCCCCAAATCCCATCCCAGATCCCTCAAACCCCATCCCAGATCCCCCAAACCCATCCCAGATCCCTCAAACCCTTCCCTGATTCTTTAAATCCATCCCTGGTCCCTCAAACCCCACCCTTGGTCACTCAAACCCATCCCTGATCCCCCAAATCCATCCCAGATCCCTTAAACCCATCCCAGGTTCCTCCACGGCTCCCAAACCCCACCCCAGGTCCTTTAAACCCCATCCCAGCTCCCTCCAACCCATTCCAGGTCCCCCAAACCCATTCCTGATCCCTCAAACCCATCCCAGCTCCTTCAAATTCTGTGGGAATTGCTGAGGGCCTTCAGACCAGCTGTCAGCCTCTGAAGGCCTCAGCAATTCCCACAAAATCCCATCCCAGATCCCTCAAACCCCATCCCAGATCCCGCCACCACTCCCAAACCCGATCTTTGGTCTCTCAAACCCGATCCCAAATCCCTCAAACCCCATTCATGATCCCCCAAACCCATCCCAGCTCCTTTAAACCCCATCCCAGCTCCCCCAAACCCATCCCAGGTTCCTCAAATCCCATCTTTGGTCCTTCAAACTCATCCCAGCTGCCTCAAACCCAATCCCTGATCCTTTAAACCCAATCCCAGCTCCCCCAAACTCATCCCAGCTCCCTCAAACCTCACCCCAGCTCCCTCAAACCCAATCCATGATCCCCCAAATCCATCCCAGATCCCTCAAACCCCATCCATGATCCCCCAAATCCATCCCAGATCCCTCAAACCCCATCCTAGATCCCTCAAACCCCATCCCAGGTTCCTCAAATCCCATCTTTGATCCCCCAGACCCATCCCTGATCCCCCAAACCTCACCCCAGCTCCCTCAAACCCATCCCAGATCCCTCAAACCCCATCTTTGGTCCTTCAAACCCATCCCAGGTTCCTCAAATCCCATCTTTGGTCCTTCAAACTCATCCCAGCTGCCTCAAACCCAATCCCTGATCCTTTAAACCCAATCCCAGCTCCCCCAAACTCATCCCAGCTCCCTCAAACCTCACCCCAGCTCCCTCAAACCCAATCCATGATCCCCCAAATCCATCCCAGGTCCCTCAAACCCCATCCCAGGTTCCTCAAATCCCATCTTTGATCCCCCAGACCCATCCCTGATCCCCCAAACCTCACCCCAGATCCCTCAAACCCATCCCAGATCCCTCAAACCCCATCTTTGGTCCTTCAAACCCATCCCTGATCCTTTAAACCCCACTCCAGATCCCTCAAACCTCACCCCAGATCCCTCAAACCCCATCCATGATCCCCCAAATCCATCCCAGGTCCCTCAAACCCCATCCTAGATCCCTCAAACCCCATCCCAGGTTCCTCAAATCCC